>RQTK01001387.1:88717-98837 GCA_003991915.1 Elysia chlorotica | reverse complement strand
TGATTGCTCTGACTGTCCATTATACAAAGTTTGTAGTTCTGGAGGATGGTTTGGAATTGGTTCTAAACAACCTTTCCATTTGAACAGCACATTCTCTTTGTTTCTTTTGTGAATTTTGTTGCTTGGCAATGCTGGCACTGAATTGTCATGGTACTAATTTGTCATGGTACTGAATTGTCATAGAGAATACTGAATTGTCACGAGAATTGTCATGGTACTGACTTATCATGAGAATTGTCATGGTACTGAATTGTCACGAGAATTGTCATGGTACTGAATTGTCATGAGAATTTTCATGGTACTGAATTGTCACGAGAATTGTCATGGTACTGAATTGTCACGAGAATTGTCATGGTACTGAATTGTCATGAGAATTGTCATGGTACTGAATTATCATGAGAAATGTCATGGTACTGATGTGACGTTCATTACGAAATGTATTTGGTGCATAAGTAAATCCTTTATAGTGAATTCAGATATAGATGGTCAAAATCGAAACATAGTTGTTTCTTTGTCACGGAAGTTAGTGTATGAGCCGATTCACATAAAATGCGTGCTCTTTGAATATAAAGGCCAAAATTATTATTGCCAGAAGGCCGAATTTGTTAAAACTAGGACAAAGAAGGGAGAGCAACCGAAATAATGCTATTGGAAAGCTCAAAATGGTGTTTACGTAATTAATTTATTTGTATCGTACTTTATCACAGATCTAGATTTAATAGAAATCCACCCAGCATCATTTTTATTTTCTTTTTTTTTCCATAAAAAATATACATTTTTAATTTTTTTTTTTAAATGCATGCTTCATCCAAAACACTTCTAATGATAAACTTCATCGTCCTGGTAGCAAATGTCATATACATTAAACTTTTGAAGTCTATGGTTTGTATAGTTTAGTCTGCAGGGTGACGGATGCACCCCAACGTCCTCCTAGATTCTGTTTTTGTGTATGTGTGTCATTTTTATCTAGTTACCACTATTTAAGGTAGAAAATGTGAAATTTTATGACGCATTTTCCAAAACAAAATGCATCTTTAAAAACAGCTTAGTACCAAAACTAATATCCTAAAAGCTTAGGTATTGTCTTCTCTGGTTCGCTTTGTGAATGCTGGACTCTCACAAAGTACCACAAGATAGGATCGGCTTCCGACGCAAAATGTCCGTGGTTCGAGCCCTGGCGATTTCGCTCCCTACTGGTTGGGTCAGTGTCAGTTTAATGTGGACAGCTGAAACAGGAGTTATGGTATCCCCGCCCTGTTTCTTGTGCGGTAGCACTTCAAATGGTCAGTCGTCAGTCTATATAGTATTGGGCGTTAAACCAACTCAACAACAACAACCCAACAACAACAACAACAACCCCAACAACAACAACAACAACAACAACAACAACAACAACAACAACAACAACAACAAACCCAATAGAGCCGTTATCGTGCTGACGTGCCGTAAAAATAAACGTACTCACTCACTCACGAAGTACCCAGAGATAAGACTGGAAACAGCATTATTAATAATTATGTTAAATCAGCAAAAATTGTTAAAGTGCATTCAGAGTAAAAGAAAAAAAACGTAGAAGTAGTTATGACCGATACATAAAATAATAAGCGTATTTCATGTATGTTGAAAATCAATAATTATACTAAAACAATGGCTTTAAATATTTGATTATCATCCTCATCCTCATCATCATCATAAACATCATCATCATCATCATCATCATCATCATCATCATCATCATCATCATCATCATCATCATCATCATCATCATCATCATCATCATCATCATCATCATCATCATCATCATCATCATCATCATCATCATCATCATCATCATCACCATCGCCATCATTATCATCCTCCTAATCAATGTCGCCCTTCTCCTCGCCCTCCTCCTCCTTGTCATCATCAGATGATTTATATGATCTCATCAGCTATTAAACTATGCAGTTCTGTCTGTCAATTTTTTCTCAAATATTACACTTTCTCTTCGGTCCTCTAATTTTTTCTGTGATGTTGTCCACAATATTTCTTCTCTGTGTTTATCTTTTTCTTCCAGACTGTCTCTGTTTCCATCTAGAAACTGGCTTAATCTTTTTGTTCTGTTTATTTCGTTGCTTAAGGTTCACGATCAGCACTATATAGACTATATTGTCAACGATCCCCAAGACTGGCGTCTGACAATTTCACATGCTGCAACACACGATACAGGACGGGGAGATCTGGACTCCTGTCTCAGCTTGTCACATTAAAATGACACCGACCCAACCAGCATCGAACAAAAGAGGACACATAGTTTTTAAACTGATCGTGGTATTCGAACCGCGGGTCTCGGATCTGAAGACCAATGCTCCACCTCTGAGCCTGTTCGCTCCCATTACTGACTCTTTCAAAGATATGATATCGAACGCCGAACAATCCATTGCTCACCTCTGGGAAATAGAGCAGGCTAATAGGTTCGTGAAAAACAAACACAAAATATATTAGGCTTTTGAATGTATGAAGATCTAGTTAAAAAGAACCTCTTCACAACAACGTCCCTCTCTTTCTTCAGGTTTCTTTCATCTATACCACGCTCTAAAGTTTAATTACTTCCTAAAACTAAATTAAAATTTTCTCAATCCACAGTTTTGTAATATCCGAGAGATTAAAGAAACCAAGTAATAAGGGGTGAAATCAACGAAAACCCCCCACAAAAAAAAATCAACAACAAAAACAAATAAAAACAAACACAATCCATAATAAACATGAACATGAAACCTAGTGTCCCAGTTAGAAGATATGGAGCTTAAGTACAAAGTCGCCGTATCTTACGACTCGTCGTAACTATATATGAATAAGAAGACTTAAAGAGAATCGTAGGCTACAGCCCCATGAACCCTAACTTTGAGTTAAATTAGCTAAGCAAGCAAGAGGATTTTAGTAAAGCTAAACTGTGCAACTTATTCTAAAAAAACTTTAACGACTGTAAGTACAATGTCGCGATATCTTAAGAACGCTTATGACTAGTCGCAAGATTCACCGACGTTGCTCTTACGGCTTAAAGTGCAAAACTTTGTGAATCATGTGTTTAGATCTCGTACAAGATAACAAAATGAAATGTCTGCTTGTTATTGTTAAACCTCTCCCACGTCTTCCAAAAAAGTGCAGAAACTCTTTGCGAAATCGCGTTCGAAATTACGACGTAGATTTTCCATTGAAAGGGAATAAGCCAATTGCAATTGTTCCTATTTCACATCAAAAGAATGTTATGAGATTTAAGAAGCTCAAATTAATGTAGAGTCTTTGATATATTTTGAAATCTGAATGAGTTTTCTATTGTATAATACGTATGCCATGAATGATAAACGTTCGAAACAAAGCTAAGATTGTTATGAACATGTTTTTGTTGACTAAATTATCTGTCTTGTCGGACCGAAGATAATAATTTTTTTATGAGATTTTATTTTATTCGTTTTGATTAATTTGACGGTTTGCCATTGTATTGGTGGAAGATGTTTAACATTTTATCAGCGATATAATAGAAGTATCTATTACGAAATATATTCTCCGCCTTATCTATTGTGGTTATCTAACAGTAGCTTTATCATGATTTAATTAAACGACACATTACAAAATACGTTCTATTATGTAATTTGAGAAATTAGTTAAGCCCTAAAAACGACATATTACTGAATACTACAATAATACATATTTAGACCTTAAATTACACATCACAAAATTACTGAGTAGAAATCATTAGTTACCTGAAAAATAAAATAAACCACATTATACTATAAGAAATGGTTTTAGACGCATAAAAATGACCCATTAAGACTCGCTCAAAATTTCATTAAACTATTACTAAGTAAGTTTATTCTTCCTAAACTTTAAGTTTATTATGCCTCAGCTGCGGTTATACAGAATTTGTATTGTAAGTACAATGGTTGTGGTAAGCTTACAACTGGTCTTAACGTTATAATATGCGAGTAAGAAGGCTAACGACGAGTCGTAAGCTCCTGCGACGTTGTACTTACAGTCGAACTCGAAGTGATTTTGCTGGCAATATGTAGAACCGGTCACAATATATAAAAAAAAAAATTTTTAAATTGTATTTTACTACAAATAATTTTATCTATCGTTCGAACAAATAAAGGTGTACATGTAAAAAAAAATAATTATAATTTTATGATTAGAAATTTCATATTTTTATCTCCCAAATAAAATGTCTAATTCACCACTACCATGCACGCGATGTGATTCCGACAAGGCCGTCCTACTACTATTCTTAACACGACTTCTAAGCTACCGAGTTTGACGCCCAACTTCAGCACTGTTCAGGCTACATTGTGGACGGGCCCCCCAAAATTGCCAGACGTCAGTCTTGGGGACTGTCCACAATATAGCCTAAAGAATGCTGACCTTGAACGTTAAACCAACTCAATTCAACCCTACTTACGACAAAAGGCCTGAGTGAAAAAAAACAACAACCCAGCTAATTATTGCGCATTGTAGGATTAGATGCCTTGGCGTAGAGTCAACATACCAAAATGATCCAGTAAAGTCTATAAACAAAATATTTCATTGGTCTACTTAATCCATTGGTCTGCCTCCACCCTGAGGTAAAACATCGGCTTCCGACGCAAACGGTCCAGGTTCGAGACCTGGGAATATTGCTCCTTACTGGTTGGGTCGGTGTCAGTTTAATATGACTGGCTGAGACAAGAGTCATGGATCCCCGCCCTGTCTTGAGTATGCAGCACATAAAATTGAATTTTCCGACTTAAAAATATACTTAGACATGCGATCAAATCCAAACCGCTCCACCCTAAAATCCCAAATTGTACGAAACTATTGCAAATGGGCTAGAGAATTTTAGAGTTTTTGTATGGATTGTAACGTAAATGGAAATTTTTATCGAATTTGAACGCTTTAATTTTGTGTGTGTGTGTGTGTGAGACTTTTCCGACATAGTTAACCCTTAAATTGGCAAGTAAATAACCTAAAAGGCCTAGGGCTTTCTGGATGTAGATCTAGATCTAAATAGACTTACTATTTTGTACTTTTTCTTTTTGAGAATATAATGCTCATTTTCGAGCCCGAGCCCGATAATGGCTCAGCCGCAGCGCCTCAACCGATATTAGATCAACGGTTAGCCTTATTCTAAAACATTAATTACTTCCAAAATGTAATAAACATAGGACCCCTTGATCAAAGATGTGTTCACTGTCAAGCATTACAATTTAAAGGTGAAACAAAAGCGTTTTGTTGCTCCAATGGGCCCACAAAGTTGGATTTTTCCCTCAGCTCCCCATCGGCATAGCGGATTTATGTAATAACAAACGTTCTGAAAGCAAACATTTTTTAGAAAATGTAAGACAGTACAACTCCATCTTTCACAATTATGTGAACACGGCAAAGGCACGAACGATATGTCGTCTACTCAGAAGTGCTGAACTATCTACTCAGAAGTGCTGAACTAATCAGTAAGTTTTTCTATTGTCTGTGTAAATGTAACTGCTGACTTACCTGTTCGATGAACAGGGCATTGGCTAGTTAAATTATAATTAGATCTACACAACGCATTGTTTTTTAAAAGTTACACCTCAAGATAATTACAATTATTTTAGTTTAGTATTTCTACGCCAAAAACAAACCCAAAATCAAAACAAAAACAAATCCTGCTATATCTATAGGCCTAGTATTGTAGACCTACGAGTATTTGTACAAATTGCTTGTTTTTCGTGTTTTTTTTTATAATTTTTTTTTATAAAGTCGATGATTTGGTTTTGATTTCCTCGCAGCGCGATGCGAATAGTTATGTAAAATAAAAGAGCGGACTTTGACGCTCAGCATTTCTTTTTTGTTATTTTCGGTAACTTTGCATTTTAATTTTGAAAGCCTAGATTTTAACTAGTTGCGTATCATAAGATACCCCAAGAAAATAACGAACAAATCACTTTACAATATCTGCCAAAAAAAGCCACTTTCATTACAAATCCTATCCACTCGCTGGAGTCTATTTGGTCATATTTTACGTAGAGACAAAGCATTCCCGCAAACAAAGCGACAACATACCTAGCACAGGATTGGAAACGTTGGAGGGAATTAACATCACAGATCGAGAAGGCTGCCGAAGCGACACAGACGAAGAACTGGGACGCCACATGGCAATAAGTCAAGTAAGTCAAGTGAGTATCATCAAAATTCGTGGGGATTGTGGTACGCGTATGGGCAACGCTAAAGGATTACAGATGTATTTGAAGTGTGAGTAAACTCAAAATTATGTTTCTTCAAGGTTTATATTGTTAGAAATTTAAGGACTGCTACCAAATTTAATCTGATTCCGAACATAGAATTAAATCTAGTGTCTAGATTCTAAACTTGGTCCAGCCTTGTAACGTCTAGTATCATTAAACTAAGATAATACCATAATATATTCTTATATTCTTTTTGGTTTATTAATTCGTTGGCTTTGGACAAATTGTGGTGAAACAATACATTTTTCGTCAAAATAAATGTACCCATGCAAATTTGCAGTCAAAATACCACTAGCTTGAGTAATTCCGAAGCTTTATCTTTTGCGTTTTAGAGATTTTGGGATTTAAATATTTTGATTCTAGCTATTATTATTATATGATATCCATGCATATATAAATAGATTTGCAAACCAAGCTTTTTTGTACGGCTTTGTTACTAAAACAGAAAGATCAATCTGACCAGTAAAGTTTTCTTTTTGTATTAAAAATATAAGACTAAATTATTCGAAACATTTCTGACTATAGAGTAAAATGTGCTCTAGATTTACATCAATAGCTTGAGACAATGATGCTTTGAAATATCCCTCCAGGATCTTAATAAGTTATTTTAATGGTGCTCATTTAGCTTTACATTCAGTAATTGTTATCCGTATTGAGTAGATGAAAAAAAAAAAATCTGCCATTAAAAGTTAGTCTGTTGATAGTATAGGTGGTGAAATTCATCCGCGAACAGTGAAAATTGCAACTCATCAAATGTCACGTCGGATTAAAAAAAAAAAAACCACCAAAAGGCGTAGGCACACGTATGTGATAAGGCTACTCCTCCACCTTGTTGTGATCCTGTGGAATCAAACCGCCCACAGAAGGCAAACAGATATCATACAAAAAATGCGCCTTATTCTGAACAAAAATTCCGGTAATTAATTTTTTTTAATAGGGCCATTGTCGGAGAAGTTCAATTGTTTGTTCTTATTAATGGCATAACTTCTTTGTTACGGTAAATACAATTAAGGCAATAATATATTTTGTTGATCATTGAAAATATCTGAGAATAATTATAAAAAATGTTCCTTTTTTAATTTAAATATCTAGACCCTGGGGTTGGGAATAATACATTTCTAAAGACAACAGACAGGATTGTTCAACAAGTAGAAATGTTATAGTAGCATCTTGTAATAAATCTTAAATAGTTTTTCTGTTTTCTCACTTTTTGTTTCCAATAAAGAGCAGGGTACTTCTAGGTAGTATTTTTGTGCTTACGTCAGTAGCAAAATATGAAAAATGTAAGGTGTTTGTTTTATAATACGAGCATCCAACTAACGCCACGAAGGTGTGCAGATCAAAACCTTGAAAATCAGTGCGGACACCTAGGTGGGCACTGTAAAACGCCCTACAATAAAAAAAAACAAGCCAAGTTTTATTTGTACAATTTGTAAGAGCTTCTATTTTTATTGCTTGGCAAAATCATGTCCTTCAAAGGTGAACGAGATTCTACTTTCGCTTTTATTTTACAAAAGTAAACAAAAGGAATTAAATTACGAAACGAAAAACTAAAAAAATATACAACATGATAAGACGTAATAAGAAAGAGATTGCTACAACTGTAATAAATTTTGATTTCACTAAAACCTAGAAGACGTAACTTTAAATTAGATTTACGTTAGGGAGCACGCATAACTTGATTCACCCGTGACACATCTCGTATAGCCCGTATTCGTGTAGTATTCTAAGGTCGTAAAGCTAACTTAATTTATTTTGAACCTAGCACCGTGGTAATAGACATTTTGTATGAAACTTAAGTTACATAATATTCCTTACCAAACCTCCAATATTTTCGCCACACATCTAAGAAACATAACCATAACAAAGAATAAAAACATGTAATCTCTTATTGCACTTATTGGAAAAAGCGAAGATGTCATTTTATTTAACCTTTTCGGACTACCTCGTACACATGTTGTGCGGGATGATGCGCTCTTTAGCCAGCACCTTTTTGAAATTGACCTGCACACCTTCCATTTCAAAGTAATATCAAAGCTTTCACCCTTTTCAATTTTTTTGAAATTCCCCAAAATAGTGTGCACACAAGGAATAGTCACATGTTGTGCGGGTTGATACCCTCTTGTGCCAGCACCTTTTTGTATTGATCTGCACACCTTCCATTTCAAAATAGTAAATATCAAAGCTTTCACCCTTTTCAATTTTTTTGAAATTCCCCAAAATAGTGTGCACACAAGGAATAGGCTTAAAAGCATGCGATGCGAAAAGGTTAACGTTTCAAAGATCACGAAAAAAGCCCTAAAGGGCGAGGGGACCCCAAAGATAAATACCCTGGAATCAGGAAAAAAAAAATTAAAACAAAGGCGGGCTTGTCGGAATGGAAACCCAGAGTCCCATGTTTATAAATCGTACGCTCTACCAACTGTTACATATTGTCCCTTTACATAAAGACGGATAACAGATACATTATTTTGTCTAACTTTAACATAATGATATATTGGAAGAAATATAATTTACGCAAGAGGTGAAAATTGGAGGGGAAAAAAAAGAGAGGCAAACCTTCACAAAATTTATGCCAACGAGACGTGTACATGGAACGTTTTTGATAAGTCAACAGAGCAAACAGAAAGAATTTGAATTGGCAGACAACGCTTCCAGGAAATGGATTGGGAAACGATGTCCAAGAGGGAGACAGGTTGAGTTAGAACCGCAGAAAATGTTTCTCAAGAGGATGCTTTACGGTGATGCAAATGTTAGAGCGTTGGAGTATCAATATCCATAAACATCAGCACCATATAAGCAATGTTGTGGACAGACAATTTTACGTTCTTTCATACAGGGACAGTGGAGAGATAGCATAGCTCCTGGTCAGGAGGTCACATTATACTGATATGATAGCTACCCAACCAGTAGGACACAAAACTGGAAAATTGCATTGTTGACAGATCATGGATTTCAAACCAGGGACCTTCCGGTTAGGAGACTAAAGATCTACCTACTGCGCCAGTTCGTGGCCCTCCAGGGAGGAGACATGCTGGTTTGAAAGAGCAAAACATGTTTGATAGATGGACCCCTACACGGCGACATGACGTCTCATCTGTTGTTTACTGTCTCGTTTCTATATAGATTATAGTGTGGACGGCCTCCAAGATGAACGTCTGAGAAGTTTACGTGCTGCCACACTCTTTCTCCCACCCTCCCTCTCTCCTTCCCACCAACTTTATCCTCCAGATGACCAAGACCCTCTCTCCCCTCCCTCCATACCCTTCCCTTTCCCGTTCTCTCCCACTCTCTTCCCCCTCCCACTCTCCCTCCCACTCTCTCTCTCTCCCCCCTCCATACCCTTCCATCTACCGTTCTCTCCCTCCCTCTCTTACTCTCTTCCCTCTCTCTCTCTCCCCTTTCACCTTTTCTCCCCCTTTCTCTCTCCCTCCTATTCTCTCCCCCTTCTTTCTCTTCATGCACTCTCCCACTCTACCTCCGAGTGGTCAAGACCTTCTCTCCCTCCCACGCTACCCCTCTAGTAATCTCCTTTCCTCCCCCCCCTCTCCCCCTCTTTCATCCTCCCTCACTCTCCCAATCTACTCTCCGGGTGACCAAGAGCTTATCTCTAACATCCCTTCTCCCCTCCCTCTCTCTCCCTCTCCCCTCCATACCCATCCCTTCTACCCCCTCTCCCTCCCTCCCTCTCTCTCTCCCTCTCTCTCTCTCTCTCTCTCCCCCTCCCCCTCCCGCACTCTTCCACAATAACCCTCCGGATTATCAAGACTTTACCTCCAGACCCACTCCCTACCCATCTCCCTCTTTTTTCCTCTCACCCTTCTCTCTCTCCCCTCCCACTCTCTCTCCGCTCACACTATCAACATTCTGTCTCCCCCAATCTC
>RQTK01001387.1:52408-81944 GCA_003991915.1 Elysia chlorotica | reverse complement strand
CTCTCTCTATCTCTCTCTCTCTTTCTCGGGTTTTACCGTCCCTGGGACATGCTTTATAAGCTTCTTTCGCGAGCACTCATATTTAACAGCTAATAATGAATGTTTGCTTGGTTTTGTTACTTAGCGTCCATCGCCAACATTGTAAATGCTATATAGTGGACAGGTACCAACACCAACGTCTGAGAACATTATCTGCTATCACACAAAGACAGTACGGGGATACCATGGCTCATGTCTCAGCCGGTCACAGTATACTGAACAAAAAATAGAATAATAATTTTGGCCGTTTGTGGGTTTCAAACCGTGAACCTCCAGATTCGGAGTACAATTACAAAGCTCTACTACATGTCGAACAGAAGTTAGAAATCTGCATGCTCAGACCCTCCACCAAGAGGATGATGGGTCTAAGTGCCATGAATATCTGAAGCTTTTGTTCCAGTAAGCTCTAAATACCCGGCACTTTGGATAATTACCAGTGGATAGACCATTAGGGACCAAGAATATATTATAGGTATGATTACCAGTGGATAGACCATTAGGGACCAAGAAGATATTATAGGGGAAAAATACTTTATCCCCAAGGAAGGGGTCTTAGCGAGGTATGGGCCTTGCTTTTCAAACCGAGGAAAGGATTTGGTTGGGTCGGTGTCAGAAAAATGTGACTGTCTGAGACAGGAGTCCAGGTTTCCCTGCACCGTCCCAGTGTGGCAGCACGTATAGTTGTCTGACAGTTTTGGGTGATGCAACACAGAGTCCTGTAACTTCTTGCTCAGCCTGTCACAATATACGGCCAAGGCTCAACCAGAAGAGGAAGAAATTGAACAAATACATTGTTGGCCGATCGTGCGAAGCGGGGATCTCCCTATTGTGAGACAAACGTTCTACCATTTGCACCAGCTCGACCCTTTTCCGAACCTAACTCCGATGTCCTATCTAACCGAGCCACCCTACCATCACTTAATATAGTCAAAACCCCAGGGGAGGGTGGTGCAGGGGTATTATACCTACCGTGATGACAAAGAATATAAAGGGTAAAAAAGATCAGATTTAGGGTCGTAAGTACAACGTTGAGGTAAGCTTACGACTTGCCTGAAGAGGTACGAGTACAAGGGCATACGACGAGTTGTAATCTACCACGACGTTGTACTTACCGCCCTTAGATCTAATATCTGTTTACCTCTTTTTGTCATTTGTTCTCCCATCAGATATTTTGTCCTCTCTAGTCCAGTATGAGCTATTGGTGTTCTTGTAACCTCTAACCCCGCCTGGGGGCGCTGCTGTTCCCATGGTGCTATAAACTATAAATCCGACCGTCCGTCCGACATCTCATCATCCGACCCGTCGCTTTTTTGATGCTTATGAGACATCAAACTAGAAATATCTCATCACCCGACCCTTCGCCGTGTACCAGCTTATTTGATACTTATGAGACGTCAAAATAGCAAAATCTAATCATCCAAACCCGTTGACGTGTCATGGGCCTTGCAATCCATTCGGCGAAAACGGAAGACATAATCAAGACCCATGATGCACTGGGTTTTTCCTGATCCCTCATTGGCTCCGTCAGTCTTGGATGTAGATATGATTGGACGACGTTGCCGTGTACGAGTTTATTTGATACTTATGAGACGTCAAACTAGCAAATTAATATACTCATCCAAACCAGTTGACGTGTCTCGGGCCTTGCACTCCATTCGGCGATGACGGAAGACATTATCAAGACCCATGATGCACTGTTTTTTTCTGATCCCTCATTGGCTCCGTCAGTCTTGGATGTAGATATGATTGGACGACGTTGCCGTGTACGAGTTTATTTGTTACTTATGAGACATCAAACTAGAAACATCTAATCATCCAAATCCGTTGACGTGTCACAGGTCTTGCAGTTTTGAAATCCATCCGGCGATGACGGAAGACATAGTCAAGAAACATTATGCACTGTTTTTTTCTGATCCCTCATTGGCTCCGTCAGTCTTGGATGTAGATATGATTGGACGACGTGGCAGATTCCTGTAACGGTTGTTTTTTATTTCCTATGGGCCCCTACGTTATACAGCAGCTAACCTTACTAAAGCGTACTGATTTGTATACATTAAAAAAATCTTTTTGACGTACATTATTTTGTACGCTTTGTTGGCCAGGTTAGTTCGCAGCTGTGGGCGGTGTGAAGTCTTTTTTGAGTTAGGAGACATTAAACTAAGAGAGAGAGAGAGAGAGAGAGAGAGAGAGAGAGAGAGATACATAGATAGATAGATAGATAGATAGATAATAGATAGATAGATAGATAGATAGATAGATAGATAGATAGATAGATAGATAGATGATAATCATACGGTTCGAGTGAGGTGCTATAGAGATCTGCCAAACTTCCGTAAAAAAAGCGATTTCAATTATGGAGCAGATTTTTACACTTTCCTTTTGCCTACATAACATGTACACTAGTTGACGTGTTTTACTTCCCCTGCTCTAAGTGGATAGGAGAGTCCTTGTGACTTAGGCAACGTCAACTAAGATAGAGCTCATTATGCTGCTACGTAGACGTATAATAGAGACTTCATAATATCAAAAAAAAAAAAAAAAACGCCAAAAAAGCAAATTAATTTGTACTGCATTTGGGCACTTTGTTGTTCAAGTTATTTTTGGTAGCTCTGGATATTATGGAATCTTCTTTGAGACTTAGGAAACGTCAAACTAGCAGAAAGCTAATCACCCAACCTTACGCAAAAAAAAAAATATTGCTGACGTTGGGCGTTAAACCAACTCAACTATATGCTGAGAATAAAAAGGCTTTATTTGTCTTCGGTAACTATAATAAAATAGAACCTTGTTAATCTCAGAACACACAATGTTCGGTGACTTACTTTGCAGCTGTTTCGCAACAGCCTCGAAGGAAATCTGAATAGAGACGCCAAACTAGAAGAGACCTAGCACCTAATCACCTTGGGAATCCCCGGATGTTTTTGTCACGTTAATGTTGGTCAAATCTTCTTAGGTAAGTCGACAGAGGAGGCCGCAAGGTTGTCGTACACAGGAGATTAATAAGGAGATAATGACGGCGAGTTTGTCAACATAGCATTAACTGTGTTACTGTGTTACTTTGTAGACCCCAGTCCAATCATCAGAACAGAAGCCATAGCATCTCCGGCTTAGAAAGAAGAAAATTCAAAGAAAAAAGGGAAAACCCCAGAAATTTTGTAGTTTCTTGGTGCTTAATTTTGTTACTTTGTTGTCCTTAATCCAAACATCATGACAGAAGGCATAGCATCTTCGGCTGGAAAAAAGATCCCCCTACGTATGGGTTTCCCCCCCCCCCCCCCCCCCGCAACAAAAAAGGAAAAAAAGCAAATAAATGGGACAACCCGGAAAATGTTTTTTTTTTTCGTGGCGCTTTCTTTTCATGTTGTAGTCCTGAGTCCAGGGGCCGTTAGTACAACGTTGTGGTAAGCTTACGACACCTAAGATAGGAAAATAAAAAGACTAACGACGAATCGTAAGCTACCGTTACTTTGTTCTTATGAACCCAAATACCCACACAGAAGCGATAGCCTCTTCGCCTGGTATTTAAAAAATGGCAGCAACAAAAAAACAAAAAAACAAAACAAAACAAAAAAAAAACGAAGGGAAAAGACCCCCCCCCCCCCCCGAAAAAAAGATGTTTTCGTGGACAAGTTGTAGACACTAATGTGAAGGAGTACATTCCCAAAAGCACTACCATAACCCTGAAGAAAAATTAATGTCTTATAAAGGAAAGATCAACGACTGACAAATGAGTATATAAAAATGATGTATAGTAGAGTTACTAAACCGCTATGCGTTTCTAATGGGCTCTCTTAGCTGAAAAAGAGCGAGGTCCTAGTTGAATAATGTCCTAACTCATTAATAATTATTTGGTATTTTGGGAATGAGATAGCACACTATGCAGCTGATGTGATCGTTTATCTTATGTGTTGCTTTAGCAAGATGATTTTATTTTAACTAAGCTGAGTACAGAACAAAAGGATAAACTATAAACTGAAAGGTTTTTCATTAAAGTTCTGAAAATTTTGTAAATCCAACACTGTTTCAAATAATTAATCGGGAAAACATAACACAGAGAAATATTCTTTTAGTTATATTCCATATTGAACAATAATAACAATTTAAAACATTCTATGGTTCTGGTATGGCCTAGATTAATGGCCAATCCGATTTTCTAATCGCACTGTTTCTTTGTAGCTACCAATAACATTCCGTTATTTCACACTTCGTTTTCGCAAATGGAAACCCCACTGTTTAGTCGGTAGATAACTGGGCTTTACAGCCGCAAAGTCGGGGTTCGTTTAGCACTGATGCTCTATATTGGCCACGGACGTCGTCTTCTTATAAATTATAGTCCTTTGGGAAACCTAGATTGTTGGAATTTCTGTCGTGTTATGTACTCTCTTTATTTCGAAGAGCTGTGGTTGTAATAGCAGTAACAACAGTAGAAGTAATACTGATAATGAAAAGAGCAGTACACACAACTTTGCGATTGAGGGACACGATAAAAATAATAACTTAACTAAAGGTTACATCAAAGCGTTTCGCCTTTATTGTCCTTATTAAAATGTATATCATAAAAGCGACAATTCCATGGCTACTATCGCTGCTATTCATTTTCATCATCATCATTATAATAATCATCACTATCATTAACATCAAGATCGTCATCATGTCATCATCTTTAATATCATTATCATCATCATTATCATCATCATCATCATAATCGTCCTCATCATACTTATCAATCAATAACATTACAAAACCTTCAACAATGTCACAACTTTACAAATTAGCATCCCGTGTTATAGGAAAAGGAATTCGGATTTAATTTTACTTCCTTCCTAAGAATGGCTGTTTAATTGGCTTCAATCAATATTAAAGATTAATATCTTAGATACTAAAACACCTATTAAATGTTTTTCCTGACTGAAATAAGTGCAATTGGTATGTCTAAATGAAAAGCCATTATTAGGTTCTATGTTAAGTTACAAAGAGAGTACACATATGCACTGAATTTTTACCTGAAATTAAAGGAAAAAGACATAGAAATAAAGAAAAGGGACATAAAACCCATTAGGTTAATTATATATACCATACCCTCATCAGCACGAGCATGTAGGTTGGATTAATTGTAAAATGGGTATTGTAAATCAGAGATCTAATCTAGACCTACATCTTTTTACATCTTTCCTCGTTAAGGCAGCTTATTTACCGTTGTTTCGACAGTAACAATTTATTTCTAATTGGTTCATTTTTTAAATCTTTATGCAAAACCTTTTAAAGCTTCCTCTACACGGAGCGAAACAGGTGATCGTCAATTTTACAAATTTATATGATTGCTTTCGACAAGTCGGTCGGATGGGTTTTTTACATACAACAACAGAAAACTATGGGCTATCGGTTTAATATCTCGCTAATATAAGAAGGCTTAAGAAGATTTCTAAGCTACCGTGACGTTGTACTAACGACAATTTGTTATTGTTATATCGCGGTAAAATGCCAAGGTATTACCAATTTTGTTTGCGTTGCTTCTTCCTCACCCCCCCCCGCCTTTCCCTTTTCCCACCCCTGTTCTTACCGACACGTATCGATTTATTAACGCCCATCGTCAGTTGCAATACTATATCGCAGACGGGTCCCAAGACTGACGTCTATCAATATGATTCCTATACAGGTTTGAGGGGGAAAAACTCTATGGACATGAAAAAACATTCTGTTAGTCTCACGTAGTTTCGCCTGCAATAAATAATTATAGCCCAGTTCCTGGGGTCGGATGTTGAGAAACGTACCAACTTGTACACCTTTACCTTAGTGCATGTACTTGCGTCAACGAGGAAAGAGGAGAGATGATTGCTACTCATGTGAGGCCCGGTTCCTCAATCTTACACAACGACCGGATTCACACGATTATTACACACTTACGCGCACACGTGGACAAGTTGTAGATACTAATGTGAAGCAGTAAAGTCCCAAAAGCACTACCATAACCCTGAAGAAAAATGTCTTACAAAGGAAAGATCAACGACTGACAGATGAGTATATATGATATAATAGTAGAGTTACTAAACCGCATTTCGTTTCTAATGGGCTCTCTTAGCTAAAAAGAGCGAGGTCCTAGTTGAATAATGTCCTAGGTCATAAACAATTATTTGGTATTTTGGGAATGAGATAGAACACTATGCAGCTGATGTGATCGTTTATTTTATGTGTCGCGTTAGCAAGATGATTTTATTTTAGTTAAGCTGAGTACTGAACAAAAGGATAAACTGAAAGGTTTTTCATTAAAGTTCTGAAAAGTTTGTAAATCCTGAAAAAAGCAAAAAAAAAAAAAAAAAAAAAAAAAAAAAAAAAAAAAGAAGAAGAAAACAAATTATATAAAACAACAAATTAACAACCGCAAAAAAACAACAACAAAACACCAACATCAAACAAGTTAAAAACAAGCCTTGTTTTCTAATGCAGCATGTTGCTGAGTCCGGTAGAGCATATATCTTTTGATCAGAAAGTAACTTGTTCGGATCCTGAATCCTGAGTAGATCGCCTTGTTATCTTTGGTTAGTTTGTAGTCAGTGTATAGCCAGCTTTGCGATTCCCACTACAATGACACATGACATAGTCATGCCCTTTAGGTATGGGTTTTTCCGATCGATCATTGGCTCCGTAAGCCTAGGATAGACCTAGGACTGGACGCCAGTGCAGATTGTCTTACTTACCTAGCGTCGTCGTTATTGCTATGTGTCCCATAGTCACAAGGCTTCTTATGTGACTGTTTCAGACAAAAGTCATGGTATCTCTTCTCTGTGGGGAGAATTGGCTCAAGTGACAGAGCTTTGGTTTCCAGACCGGGAGGTCCGCGGTTCAAATCCTACGATATGCAGATTTATTTGTCGGATGTGTGTGGTTGTGTGGTTGTGTGGTTGTGTAGTTGTGTGGTTGTCGTATGATTTTGTGGCTCTGTGGTTGTGTGGTTGTCGTGTTATTGTGTGACTGTTCAATTACATGAATGTTGCGTCATTCTGCCTCTGTGTGTTTGTGGTCCAAGTGATTGTGTGGTTCTGTGGTTGTGTGTTCGTGTGGTTGTCGTGTGATTGTATGACTGTTCAATTACATGAATGTGTGGTTGTGTGATTTTGCCTCTGTGTATTTGTTGTCCAAGTGATTGTGTGGTTCTGTGGTTCTGTGGTTCTGTGTTTGTGTTACTGTGTTATCACAAGACTGTGTGGTTGTGTGATGTTTGCCTCTGTGTGTTTGTGGTATAACATTGTGGCAATGGCAAGAGATTTTTGTGATTGTGGTGTAATATGACGTGCAATAGTGTGACTCTGGTGTAATTATGTAAGTTTATGACTGTGTGATTGCGTGAAATGGGGCGCGATTGAATGGCTGTGTGATTTTGTCACTGTGTGTTTGGCTGATTGTGTTGTTATGTGACTGCATAAATGCGTGATTCCATCAGTGTGTGGTTGTATGATTACGTGATTATAACGTGATTTTGTGGTTGTGCGATGCTGGGATTGTGCCAATGTGTGATTTGTGATTTTGTGGCTGTGTGGTTGTGTGACTGTGATTACGTGGCTGTGATTATGTGGCTATGTGATTGTTGGGTCGTATGAGGAGTTGCTGTGTGACTGTCATCTGTGTAACGTTGTGACTGTGACCGTGTGACTAGGACTTTGTAATTAAGTTGTGACTCTATGTCTGTGACTATGAGACTGTAACTATGTGACTGCAAATCTGTGACTATGTGTTCACTCTACGCTTGTCCAGACACTTTTTATTTTCATTTTACCGTGACACTAATTGTATTGTGTTTCGCCTCATTGTGTATGCTAATGGTAATGAGAGATGTCCAGCAACGCTAGATGGGTATTTCGAAAGCCAAAATATATTGTACTGTATGTTACCTAAGTTATTATTATGTGGTGAATTAGCGCTAATTGTAGAACGTTGACCTCCCTGTCCGGAAGTCTTCGGTTCGCAGCCCTTTATTGTTCAATGTCAGTTTATTATGGTATTTACTCATATCCCCGCACTGTCTCCTATATCAAATAAAACAAGCTTAAGTTAACTACAACAGTTTTAACATGTATTCTTCCTACCCATTTTCAGTCACCCCTGCGTCCTTAGTAATCCTCGAACATACTATATGATTAGAGTTTCAAGAGTTAACCTCTATCGTTTCTATAACTCTATAAATTATCTCTGTCAGTTTTTAGACTCTTTGAGGTGCTGACAGAACGCATACAGCTATCGATGTCTGCTTTTTCTACTATCACTATTACTCTGAACGCGATCAACATGCTGATTTAACCCTTTGAGCCCTGACGCCATGGTAGTATTTCGACTCATACCTAGCCCTCCTGAGCTGAAAATGGTTTCTAGGCCTTCAATGTGTATCATCAAAATAATTATGTGTTCACCGGTGTGTTACTGTGTTGTTCTTAGTCTATTCTAGATCTAGATCCACAATGTATAAGGTGGTGTTACGTGCTTGGTTCATACTGGATAACCCTACAATACACGTTCAGAATAGTTTCTGTATGTTGATCATTTTAAAAAAGTGATTTAATGTACTAGATTAAACTTCGGAAAAAGCTGCATGAACAATTTATTGTTAACATTTCCTTAATGGCACGAAACATTTTTTTGCTGTTAAACGTTTTAACTCAGATCGACCTGTAGTATCAGCCCGGATGATTTCTTTTTTAAATCAATGCACACGATGTTTGTTTTACAGGACAATTATATTGAGCTGCTCCGTATCAAATCCTTACATTTCTACTCTGTGCACCGCGCATCCCATTCTATTCCTTCATAATATCGTTTTTAATTTACAATTTTCTTACAAACCCTTTAAGGGAATTAAGATAGTAATAATAATAATATAACATCGCCATTGTCATAGCAGGGTGGCATTATCTCAGGAATATGTGACGTTTACATTAGTATATTAATCATCAATGTGTTAGATCAGTATCCATCTCAGTGGTAGAACATCGACTTCCCACGCAAAAGGTCCGGATTCGAGCCCTGGCGCTTGGACTCCCTACTGGTTGGGTCGGTGTTAGTTTAATGTGACCGGCTGAGGCAGGAGTCATGGTATCCCCGCCCTGTCTCGTGTGTGGCAGCACATACAATTGCCAGACGTCAGTCTTGGGGCTCATCCACAATATAGCCAATTATAGTGCTGATGTTGGACGTTAAACCAACTCAACAACAACAACAACAACAACAACAACAACAACAACAACAACAACAACAACAACAACAACAACAACAACAACCATCTCAGGGTAAGGTTAAAATCAAAATGCTCCGGTTTATTTTACTCTTAGAAAAATGTTTACCATTAAAATAGCAATAAAAAAATCCTCATAAAAGAAGTATCGAAAAACTGTAGATAATGAAATGTATCAGTCTGCTTTCTAGTTCATTGACGTAATGTGTATAGTTAGCTATTATGAGTTATCTTTTTGGTCTATTCATTACCGCACCCACCACTGTGAACGCTGACGTTGCCAAGCGCTAACCATTTGTCTATATTTTGGATCCAGGTTCCATCAACAACTCACTCCACACTTCACAGGTTTCGCTGATAATAAGAACATTAGATAGAAAACTTAGAATGGCATAAGCCTATCAAATCTCGATAATAGGTTTGCTGTGTTAATAAGTTGGGTCTTTTTTTTCCTCGGTTCCTGCTTGATGAATAAGAACCACACCGTCTGTCAGGATCACCCAATCTAGGGCCGTAAGTACAACGTCAGGGTAGCTAACGACTAGTCGTAAGGCTTTTTTTGCTTAGCTTAAGATGATACGTAAGATATAACAACGTTATATTACGACCTCTAGACACTAGATTAAATAAAACAGTTCCCTTTTTACTCTTCTTCCTATACAGAATAATTAAATTTTTTAATGGAACAAGAAAAATTAAAATAATTCTTATCCATTTCGCGGAAGGATTCCATCATATAAGGAGGTTTTAATGAAAAAAATTATTACGCGTCTTTGCGCTCTATATTTCTACAGCGCTCTTCTCCAAACATTCGCAGAGCGCTCAACAATACAAATACATAGGCATTTTAATAACACATTTTTAAACATTTACAAAGAGTTATAAACATATTATGGAAATGTAAAATACTCGTAACAGTTATAGAAGTGTGGTACTCAATTAAAATATACCATTTTAAAATTTACCTCTCACTATTACGAGGATAGATACAAAATTACAAGTGCAAGGGATTTTGACGAATCCAAAATACCTCTCGTAAAAAAAGAGTGTCTTTAGCGTAGATTGAAATTATAAAGAATGCAATTTTTTTAAATAACCATAGAAATCTGTTCCAAAAGTGCGACGCTCGTACGGCAAAATCTAAGGTTTGTAGCATAAATTTCTATAAATGTTCACGTAAGTAAATAGACAATCGTGAGTCGTTATAGACATTGAAAGGTTATGGATGCGACCTTACAAAGTATTTTCTGATGCACCAGAAACCGGCGCAGTTCTTTCAACGTTGGTGATGTACTATCCTGTAGGAATCTGTTTAACTTAACTAATAAAGTTGTTTTGGATTTTCTGTGACCATGCCAACTCTTATTGAAAATTTATTCCGCTTGTCCTAAACTCTGGATTACATGATAAGAATATTATGAGCGGTCTTAACAGCATCATTGTCTTTGACCATTAAAAAAAAACCGTGTCAATCAGTCTGCGTCAGAGACTAGGTTATGATCATTCGGCAGCAGGACATCAAAGAGGCGCTTGAACATTATCCAGTGATATTTTATTTATAGACTAGATAGACTGAGCAACGCGTCGATCATGAGACAGACAGGAAGATCCTGCCAGTCGAAACAAGACACCCACTCCCACTATTTGAACATAAGCCTCGGTTTAATTTGTTCAATTGTTTCTTTTTTCCGCTAGAGTAATTATAACCAATGAGAGCACAGCGACGTGAGTCGTATTTGTTATATCGAGTCGTAGACATTGTATTTTCACTTCCTTAGCTTCTCGGTAAATGTATCAAAGTTAATGAGCAGTGTGTAGAATTTCATTGGGGAGCTAGATAACAGAGTATTCAGAAAAAAGCCCTCCTTTAACGCAATTAGGCTTGTGGTCTTTTAATGTATTGAAAACCATAGAAAAGAAGAAAGTATAAAGAAACAAATTTCTAAAACATTTGAAGAACATAACTTCAATATAACAACAGAAGCAAAAAAAAGTCATAAATTTTCTTGATATTACACTAGATCTACAAACAGACCATTCAAAAAGCCTATCGATACAATCAAGTATATCCATAGTAAGAGCAACCACGCTCCAAACATAATGAGAAACCTATGCAAATAACTCAACTCTTCAAATGAAGAACAATATCAACGAACACACAAAACCATAAAACTTTGTACTAAAATAATATGGTCACAAAAAGATACTTAAATATGTGACAAAAGAAAAAAACCAGAATCAGCGAACAAATAATACCAGCTACCACCAAAGTAAGGAACGAACCTAACATGACCACAAGAGGCAACAACGCAAATGAAAAAAAATTAAAACAAAAGATGCAAGGAAAAGAAATATCACTTGGTTCATTCCCCTTATAAAAGCATGAATGTGGCCACCAACATTGCAAAAACTGTTTCCAATCTCCTCGAAGAATGCTTTCCACCCAGCAACAAGCTTGACAAAATAAAAAATTAATAAGAATACAACAAAACTAAGCTACAACTGTACGAACAATTTTTATCAATGCATACAATGAACCAATCATGAATGAGCACCCAGAAAAAAACAACAGCAACAAAGAGCAAAACAACTGCAGGGATATAACAACGGACCCATTGGACGGAAAATGTTTGAAAGAAGGAGTCAGTACAACGAAAAGACAACAATAAAGTTCACACGTATAGTGGACTCAAAGATTACCAGTTTAAAACCAGTTTTACCAACATAAATGTAGTTTTTGGTTACCAAGCAACAGTGCAACGAAAAGACAACAATAAAGTTGAGACATATATTGGGCTAACAGAATACCAGTTCAGAACCAGGTTTAACTAACATAAATGTAGATTTAGATTAGAAAAAGAATAGATTTGAAACGAGCCTCAGTGAGCAAGTATGGATTGAAAGACAACAATATAAGTTAAACCATCTATTGGCATATTCTTAAAAAGCACGTGCCATAATAACTCCATCACCCAAGAAAGTGCGCACTGTGTTTAAACGAAAAGGTTTTGATTTTAACGAAAAAACCAAGCCTGAATAAAAGAACAGAAATTCTGTCAACGTGTACGTACAGAAGCAGGCATGTTTTAAACAACACAAGGAAGAAAGAACAAACGAAAAACGACCCACAACAGTTTTCTGAAGAGAGGGGCGCAACGTTGCCCTTCGAAACACTTGTGTAAAAATGTTGCTTTAAGTAAAGATCAATTTATTGCTTTAGCCACAGTATAAATATTTATTTTAACCTTAGCACTTTTCTCTAAAAGTTCAACATCTTTTTCTTGACATTTTAATAGTTGCAAGCGTTTCAGCTAACTCAGTTAATTACAGGGAAACACGCAAGGGAAATACAAACCAGACAATATGGTAAAGAGGGGGGAGAGAGAGAGAGAGAGAGAGAGAGAGAGAGAGAGAGAGAGAGAGAGAGAGAGAGAGAGAGGAGAGAGTGAAAGAGAGGGAGGGGGGAGAGAGGGGGACACTGAGAAATGAAAGAGAGATAGAAATACAAGTGTCCAAGAGAGCTGATTTAGAAAGTATATCAGAGAGAGAGAGAGAGAGAGAGAGAGAGAGAGAGAGAGAGAGAGAGAGAGAGAGAGAGAGACTGAGAGAGGGAGGGGGGCAGATAGAGAAAGAAAGATACAGAGTTACAGACAATGAGAAATAAAAGTAGAAAAATTAAAATATAAAGATATACCTCGAGGGAGCGGGACATTTAAGAGTACAGTAGAGAGTTAAAGACAGACATAGTAAGCATGTACTGCAGAGTAAAGCCATCTTCAAAAAAACTCAAAGCATGTCTTTTAATTTTCGTCTTCATTAATTTTCTTTAGTTGTTCAGTTTTCTTTTATTTTCGTTTAGGCTTTCTTTATTTTACTTCGTGTCAAGTAGGTGTGTCTTTACTTATCGTTGTAGTTAACCAGTGATGCCTTGGGTCCTAGTTACAACAGTGCGGCAGCTTGCGACGTGTCGTAAGACTTATTTCCATATCTTACGACGAGTCGTAATCTTTCCACAACGTTGTACTTACGACCCACCGCACAGTTTTAAGAAAGAACAATTAAAAAACAGAATGGGGAGAAAATTGTGACATCACATGTTTAACGGTTTGATAGATACCTAGTTTTGATAAAATAGAGAAGAAAAAACTGTGCCAAAGTTTTGAGCTTCTAAAGCTTTTAATACGCACACATATACATACACATACACACACGCACACACGTGAGGAACAGCTAATGATTATACTTGGATTTTATAAATATGAGTTGAGTGAGTGATTTGATGTCTTAATGTTCAACTTACGCCTGACAGTTTTACATGCTGCCACACAGAAACATGACGTAGATACTGTGACTCCTGTATCAGCCGATCATGTTATTCTGACACCGATCAACCAGTCGGAGTCGAAATCGAACATACACATTTAGTCAGATTATGGGTTTTGAACGCATTATCTTCCGATTGGGAGACCAACGCTCTTATTCTTGCACCACTTCTTAAGCTACAAGGGAATGATTAAATTTGTATATGGGTCCTAATGAGATGTAATAGTTCAGTGACCAACCATAATTTAAAAAAAAATAATTCTCGAATTTTTTCCTACTATCGGGATTTTATTTTGTTTACTCTTGCACGCTAAGGTTAGAACCGTACAACAATGTTTTCAGTACTAGTAAAATGTGATTATAACAATAATATTCAAACTACTGATTGAGATCGACCATTATACAAATTCAAGTTCTTAACAAAAAGACAGATGAAAGGCAAATGTGCCTCACCATCTTGAAAGCAAAATAGAGACTCTTTGGTCATATCAAATAATTAAGGCAGAACACTGGGGCACCAGCCAATAAAATATTTCAATAAACAGGCAACTAAAAGAAAAGGGAGGCCAAAAACATCAATAGTCTTAACTCTCAGACAAGACCTCAAAAGACTGAACAATTTACTCCCATATTGGCCACATAAAGAATACACAAGAAAGGATCTTCAACGTGTATGGACAGTCATCCAGAACAAAGGAGAGTGGAAACACAAACATTGCTGCAGCAATTTACAGATAAGCCCAGGCAGAGAGTCTGACGACATCTCAGCGGAAGTGCCTTAAGTCAACGGACTCAACTCTAAATGTGATCGGCTATGTCTGAAGTGGTGTAATTTCGGCTTTCTGTCTGTGTGACAGCGTATACAATGCTTAGACATTGATCTTAGGATCTGTCCGCAAGGTAGCCCAGTTGTTGATGATGGGTCTTGAAGAAAGAGACAGACAAAGAAATACGAGACGAACGTATTAGTGATGTAATGTACACGGCTTTGTGAAAAATTGATAGCTTATCGGTTAGAAAATATGGACAGAAATAAGAACGACATATCGCCTTTATTCTTTTCTTTAGTTTAACAATGTAACGAAAGTATTTCTGTTCATACAAAAAAACCCAACAATTGCAACAAATAAGCAACCAAACAAATTGAATTTCCTTTTACAAAAATAGACAATGAATAAATTGAAGGTATCAATACAGAAAATTGATATATAGGTACATGTCTTCATCATCTTTTAAGGTTTATGTTTTTGAATTAAAAGGGACTATTTGACTAAATGCAAATTTCCCCATATACAAGTTGTTCTAAAAGCAAAATTAATATGACTAATAAATCTGCTTATTAACCCCTTCTAAATTGAAAACAATTGATGGGATAACTAGTCCTATAGAGAGAGGTGAAGAGGGAGAGATATAGAGATATATAGAGAGAAACAGAGAAAGAGAGAGAGATAGAGAGAGAGAGAGAGAGAGAGAGAGAGAGAGAGAGAGAAGAGAGAGAAAGACAAAGACACGACTTTTTTATATCTCTACACCAGCGCAAATTGGTTCATCCTCAATATTGGAATCAAAGTGTCCATATTGTGTCACCAACAAGTATCACATTCATATCCTGTTGTCATCATAAGTTTAAACGAGACCAGTGTAATTTTTATATCTTTTAAAACCTTAAGAACTTGTTTTGGATTTCCATGTCAATAGTATAATTTTCTTCATTGTTAAAAAAATGGCCAACAGCTACATTGAGCTTTTTACAAATTAAATTTCTTCTCGTCTGTTTGCTTTGCAAAGAGTCAATAAAAGTTATTTTTCCAGGAAAAAAAATCCCGCCATCAAACGTTTTCTGAGCGACCTTTCTAATGATAAATTGTGTATTGATTTTACTCGATGTTTATAAGATGTATAAATCAGAGATTACAAAGTCATACAGGGAAAACAATTTACAATATTGATTTTAATGAAAATTTTAAAATTGTGGTTCTAGTGAAACATGAAAAAGATAAATATTTATGCATGTGAGATGAAGTATTAATTGTTTCTCTTTTTTTGTTGTAGGAATGGATGTACAGAGTACACAATTAAAATTCAATTACTAGAACACTTGGAAAAATTATATTGCATGTCATTACCATTGATATAAATGATAAAAAAGAGTTATATTTATTTGGGGGCACGATGGTGACAACCGCAAGTGATAAAATTAATCGTAATATCCGAGTGCCAGTTAATCCGAATCGTAATACCCGGATGCCAGTAAATCCGAATCGTAATATCCGAGTGCCCGTTAATCCCAATCGTAATATCCGAGTGCCAGTAAATCTGAATCGTAATGTACGTGTGTCAGTCAAAATTGATTTTAATATCCGTATGCCAGTAATCTCAATGGTAATAGCTGAGTGTTAGTCAATCGGAATTGTAATAGCCGAGTGTCATACGCCAGTTCATCTGAATGGTCATAATAGAATATCATGTTAACCTGATAGCAATATAGGAGTATCACTATACATGTAATCTGATTGGCTATGACAGAAGTCACAGAGAACTCACTCGAGTGAGAGCATAATTATGAAAATTGTTTCGTTAGTCTTGAGAGCGGTGGGCTATAAGAGTCCAAACAGCAAAAGCTCTTTAACTCCTTTATATACAAACTTATCTTTTTACTCGTTGTATAGCGATCCCCAAACCCAAACGCTAAGTTCTCGGCACATATTAAGCAAAACCACAAGTGAACCAAAAATATATTGATTTCTTTCAATCAATTTAAGTGTATGAATGTGCGATTGCATGTATGTGTGTGTGTATGTGTGTGTATGCGTGTGTATGTGTGTATGTGTGTGTATGTGTGTATGTGTGTGTGTGTATGTGTGTGTGTTTTAACCAAGCAACTTTGCTGCCCACAGGAAACTGATTCAATAAGTTGAGCATCAGATCTAGATTATCGTTTTCGTTCGTTTTGATACGAGGTATTTTCAGAACTAAGCCTCTCATTACCGCTCGACAAACGTTTCCTAATCTCAAAAGATATCGTTTCTGACACAAAAATCATTAAAGCACGTAATTTCAAAATAGCGTTGGGAGAAAATGGTGTGTTTTTTTTCTGGTTCGGTTTAACTAGCCGTATTTTCCTACGAAAGAGCAGCGATGTCGTGTTTGACATGACTACAATTTTTTTTCGGAGTAGATGAAACTGTGGGATAGTGAGTGAGTTTAAAGAGAAATAAATGTAACTCACCCACACCCAAGTCAACACACACCACCACCACCACTACCCTAAAAAAAAGTAAACGGATGAATAAAATAAATATCATTTTACCATCGTTGCAAAGAAGTATGTTGGTTTAGTTTGACCCCAAGTCTACAATGAGAGACTTCAAAATTGATAAACGTAATTGTAAATCCTTTATCAAACCCAATTATGCCTTTGCAGAGGCCTTGCATTTTCAAGTATAAAATATAACTACGACAAAAGAAAATTAAAATTTGACATGAAAAGCACCGTAAAAGCCATTATAAAAAAGATATAATGAACTAAATCCTTTTTCTCTGTTGTTCATATCTACGAGTCTTTTGGACATTTTATTTCTTTTTTTTTTCGAAAATATTATTAGGATAGGGTGACTTTCTGTTAATCCATGGACAGTAAAAGCTAGATAAAAGGTAACCAGGACGGTAATCAAACCTGGACATTTCTCTATGTTACTCCATTAATCTACGTTTCAAACCAGGGGAACTTCAAAAATCATGTTTCTATTTGGTACTAGAAAGGAAACAATAGGATCGCGAAACAATGATTTTTGTGTGACTGAACATTGGTTACAACGTTTACTTTTCCATTTCTAAATAGTTAGACATCTTTAAACTAAAATAGCTAGAAACCAAGAAGTAGTTTCCCCACTAAGTTACGTATTTGTTCATTTTGCAGTTTTTCAGTTATTTCTGAGTAATTTTTAAGAAATACATGTACTAAGATTTTAATACAGATTTTGGCGTCAGCTTACCATTAGATTTCGTGATGTACAGCTTAATTTTACATTTACTCTCTAAAAAGACTCAAAATAAATTTTTAATAAAAACCCAAAGCTGTAATTATTTTTTTTTGCTGATCCTTGAAGCACTTGCTTCTCTTTTATTAGCTTTTTGCACCCTATACTTATCCCTGAAGGAAATTCGCATCAACTGAGTTAACGTGCGTGTTGACTTAGCGGGAATTTCCGTACATCGGTCCCCCCGGAAACAATACACCGGAAGAGCTTAGTAGGAGCTACAGGCTTAGGATTACTTTTCTAATCATGTGCAAGACAAGTAGAAGAGGCCTTGACCTTTTGACCTTTGCGTGATCTCTATATGACCTTAGTCGTCTGATGCATTGCAATGTTATTATTTTCCAGTCTTTACTGCAGACTGCGCCGGCGCGACTGCTTAATAAGGAAATAAAAAAAGAGAAAGAGATCATGAAGTTATCAGCAATGCAAATCTTACACTACAAAAGCTCCTTTTCTTTCATCTTTTTGTCTAAAATAACGTGTATGCCTTGAAGGCTTGTTGGATTGGCAGCTGTGTGTGACGGAAGTGGGTGGAGAAATATAATACTTAAAGCATTGAAAATTACAAGCACGAGAAACAATGAGAAGCAATAGCACGTAATGCTTTTAGAACCTGCAGCGAATAAACTGTAATGGTAATTTTTATTCTCTGATTAAAAATTCCTTAGATCCTGGTACATAAAAAAGGGGTGTTTGGGGGGGGGGGGTCAAGTGGTAGAGCGTTGGATGATCTCTTGCTTGGAAAGCTGGATGGGTCAAAACTATTTTTTATTTGTCAAACTTGGTCCCCTACTGGTTGCGTCGACGTTTGTATAACGTAACGGGCGTGAACAGGAGTCATGGTATCCACGCACTGTCTTTGTGTAGCAGCACGTAATATTGTCAATTTGGGATCCATCCACAATATAGCCTATATAGTGATTAATTACTGGTTATGAAATTGGAGAGTGTGAGTCTCTTACATATATTTAAAAAACAACAACATTATTTTTCTTTCATTTACCTTATTAAACCTAGAGATTAAAATAAAACAAGTCTTTATTGAGAACTTGACATAAAACAAAACAAAACAAAAAAAAGAGACCGAAATAACGACTTCATTAATTGAAAAACAACGTTTTTTTATCTGTTTATTCCTACTTTTTTATTCTCGTTTCAGTTGTTTGTTTCGTTTGAATATCGATGTTTGCCAAAAGAATAAATAGAATACTTTATGATCACGCTGATTATTTGTCATTACTTGGCTTACTGTTAAAGAGCAACATATAATTATGTATAACATTGGAAATAAAAAAGTGACTGAAATGGCAATCTTTTGGTACAAAGCTGATTCTGTCTATTTGAAAATTGGTTATTGTTGAAATAAGAAAATTATAATAATAAAACTAAAATGGAAGTTTATTCTTAGCTTTAGAAAAAAAAATTACATTATGGAATAAATTAAGTTATAAGAAATCATGTGCGTAAGAACAAAATTAAAAACGCATAAGTTATATTATTAGTTGAGGATTCATGTACATACACAGGTATGTATGTGCTAGGTAACAATTCGTATATTGTTTGTCTGGCCTCCTTTCTAATAAATCTATAAATAGCTTGATCTTCCGTTAAGTCGCTTTCCGCTCTGGCCTATTAGTGCTGAGGTTGGACTTTAAGCAACTAACTGAACCTCAAATTCTGTATCTAACGAACGCCTCTCTCTCTCTCTCTCTCTCTCTCTCTCTCTCTCTCTCTTTCTCTTTCCTTTTTTTCCCTCTTTCTTTCTATTTCTCCATCTCTCTCTGTGTCCATCTCCCCTCTCGCTTCTCTCTTTTTCCACTCACCTCCCGGCAATTAAACACATTGTTGGACGTTTCGAAAATGTCAGACAGACAAGGAAGAGTGTCATACTGACTGGTATTGTGACATGACATTTGGATTTTTTCATACATCGTTATCAGACAAGAGAAAATCATCAAACCAGAGTTCCATTATTTCATTAATTTCATTCTCTTTGGAGTTTGAGTTTTAGGCTTTTCTCGTAAAAACTTGGGGTTAAAGGGTGCGAATTTCTGTTTCTGTTTCCAGCGGTATTTATCAAATCATTTTTAACGTCAAAGTGCTTTGCAAGCAATGAATTATGAATATTTTGGATTTCTCACATCAATTTTGTTGTTTTAGTTTTTAAACGTTAAACAACACACACTTCAATATCTCTGCATAAATTTCTAAGAATTAAATTACTCTTAATCTTTAATATCAAAGAACTCTAAAAAAAGTTAGGGGTCGATAAACAACAAAGGGTTTTATACCACTAAAGAAATGACAAAAACTTAGGGAATATTAACAAGACTGAATTTTAAAGAATTATTAAATTATAATATCCTAGAATCTTAGCCGGCGTTAATTGAATAAAATTTTTGAAATGACCACAGGAATCCAATAAAATACACGTAGGGCTCTATAATCACCCTAGAAAATCTTCGACCATAGGGAATTCAATATCATCACAGAAATCATAGAAAAATAGGTTAGGTAAAACAACACAAAACACTCTATATCACTACAGAACCTAAAATAATAATTATTAAACGACTCTATATCACCCCAAAATCTAGAAAACCGAAAAGACTCTATATCACCTAAAATGTATAGAAACTTAAAGTGACGCTTAAAAGAATGGAACTCTCTGTCACCACAAAAATCCAAGAACATAGAGGACTCTGTATCACCACAGAAACCACAAAAACATACGGAACGTTAAATAAAATAGAACTCTTCCCCACCACAAAAATCCAAGAACATAGAGGACTCTATTTGAAAAAAACACTTAGGTTACGTTAAACAACATGGAACTCCAAATTCCTGTATTATCAAATAAATCCCATGGAACTAGAGGACTTTAAATCGATGAAACGTTAAACATAATAAAACTCTATACTACCACAGACAGTGTAGAACGTAAGGCACTCTATATCACTCTAGTTAAGCATTTAGGATTGTAAGTACAATGTCGCGGTCGCTAAAAACTCGTCGTAAGCCTCCTTTTTTAAATCTCAATACGACTCGTTAGCTTACAACACGATTGTACTTACTGCATTTGGACCCTCCTGTCCTCGCCCCAGAAAGCCCAGGTCAGAAAATGAAATGGACATTGTCCCCTTGTTAGTCCACTCGAGACGCCGTCCAACTCCAGGAGTCCAGGATCCCAGACCTGGGGTGACCACAGTTGATTTAGCCCGAGCTCATGTTGACATCACTTGTGCCTGGAACATTGACCAGATGGCGTGCCCGTAGTTTTAGAGCACTGACCACTAGACATGTGTGGACTGGGGGATAGAACAGGGATAGAAGGATATAAATGGCCAGGGAATTCCCAAAATAACAGCTTTGTAACAGATTTACTGGTGAGGTGGCAAACCCACATTAATTCAAAAATGCATTTGCCGGACCTCGTCTTCTACTGGCTGGATCGGTCTCAGTAGGATGTGACGGGCTGAGACATGAGTCATGGTATCCCCGCACTTTCTCTGTGTGGCATCATGTAAAAATGTCAGATTTCAATCATGCGACCCGTCGACACTATCGACTATATAGCGCTGACGTGGAACTCTAAGCACCAAACCAACCAACAACACTGAACAGTATTAAAACTTTTATAAGAATAGACCATTACCCCTTTGTTTCTGTCAAAGTTTGTCCTTGTCTTGACCCTTACTTCAGGGAACATCGATCACCACAGGAGGAGACTGATTGTTTGTTTGATATTTATTGTCCATATTCAGAGCACTATACAAGCTAAAGTCTGGCAATTGTACATGCTGCCTTTCAGAGACAGTGCGAGAGTACCCGATCGAAGATCAACGTTTTTCTACGTTAACCCCCCCCCCCCCCCCCTTTCCGGGTTAAGAAGGGTGGACCTTGGTCGCCAACTCCAACAAGATAAAGACTCTATTCTCTGTCGACTTCAATATTAAACAGGAAACAAAACCAACAAAGAGAGAGAGAGAGAGAGAGAGAGAGAGAGAGAGAGAGAGAGAGAGAGAGAGAGAGAGAGAGACAGACAGACAGACAGACAGACAGACAGACAGACAGACAGACAGACAGACAGACAGACAGACAGACAGATACACAGATACATAGACAAAGATATAGAGAGAGACAGACAGAAAAAAAGAGATACAGACAGAAAAAGAAAGATAAAGAGACAGAGATTGAGAGAAGGAGAATACAGAATACAGAAATGTTTATTCATCCCTCAAGGGGAAATTAAAATTAGAGAGAGAGGAGGGGAGAGAAAGAGATAAATAGAGTGAGGGACAGGGACAAAGACAAAGAACCAGAGAGAGAGAATGAGAGAGAGAGAATGAGAGAGAGAGACAGAGAGACAGAGACAAAGAGACAGAGAAAGAGAGAAAAAGAGAGAGGAGGAGAGATAGGCCGCTCCAGGTATTGAAGGCAGGGCTTACAAAGCGTATAGCGAAGACAGACGATTTCTTATTATGTAAGGACATCTGCACGGGTTTCTCATTATATCTATATCCAAGGCCAAGGGAGGCAATAAGCCAACAGCTTTCTAGCCTTCGAAAAAGGTAAATATTAATAAGATTTTCGATCTCCATGAAAATGTCTAGGAAATAAAGGAAAAGAAATATCATGTTCCATGTTAGATTGCTATATATTTAAAGAAGAATCTAAATCAGGTCCCTAAAAGGCGTGATTATGTAATCCAATAACGTCATGTGGGTCGTAATGCCTCGTGGGCTCAGGATTTTAATGACGTCTTTTTTTTATACTAGCATAGCCTAACCTGTTAAAAAAAAAAACACAAAAAATTGAAAGTTTCTTAAAAATCGTATACCAATGCCCTTAAATAGAACCGAAAGAACGTGTTTGATTATGATTTCTATCTATGTTTTTTTTCTATCTGAATGTATGGCATATCGTCTCCATTTTTTTAAACGTATAGTACCTGGCCGTGAATTTATTTGAATTTGACTGTCTTTCTATGTTTATGTACAAAACATTATAACATACCTATATTGTTTTTTTTTCTTTGTACTTAATTATTATTATAAGTTTGTTTTTCGCTGTCGCCTTTATCCGCTAATTTCGAAACCAGTTGTTGTTTCGAAACAAAAATCAACACATTTCCTTCTTCTCTTCTTTTTTTTTATTTCCACGGTTTTCTTCCATCGATTGCTATTATTCGTTTCTTCTACATTCTCACCCTCTATCGGTTTTTCTCAGTATTTTCTTCCGTTCTTGTCTGAAAAAAACACGTCAAATATAATTCTCTCTGTGCTTATCTCTCTCATTCTCTCTCAACAACTCTATTGCTCTGGACTTTTACTCACTCTTTCTCTCTCTCTCTCTCTCTCTCTCTCTCTCTCTCTCTTAATATCTCTTTTCCTCTTTCCGTTCTCTCTATCTATATCGGTATTGTCTATCTGGTTCATTGTTGTCTTTATTACGCTCTTCTCTCTCTCTCACTCTCTCTCTCTCACTCACTCACTCTCTCTCTCTCACTCTCTTTCTCCTTTTTTTTCCACTTCCCTTTGCCTGTCTTTTCAACACACTGGACACTTTACAGTGCGCAATTTTTATCGTCAATCGTCAATATTCCTCGTCCGACGAAGTCGCCTTCAGCTGAAAGTCCCTTGCTGCTCCTTCTCTATTTCTCTTTTATTATTCTCCTTATTTTCTCTTGCCATTCCCTCTCTTTCTCCACCCTCTCTCTCTTTTTCTCTCTCTCTCTCTCTCTCTCTCTCTATCTCTCCCTCTCTCTCTGTCTCTCTCTCTCAGTGAAAACGTATGATAATCATTCCAATGTTGTTACTGTTACAAAAGCTACTGATGTAGTTTCGAAATTAATTTTTTGTATTTTTTAGTATTCTCTTACACATAATCATGCTTTTTTGCCTTGCGGACGTGCAAAACTTTCCATCCAGGAATATAATTAGGCACATTCCAGACAAAACAATTTAATATCACGTGCGTATCACATTTCACATTTCAAATAAAACAATTGTTAAAATTAAAACCGTGCAATAATTAAGACTAAAGCCAACCTTGTTGTTATTGCATGAACATAAAAATGAATCTCACGATAGTTTCAGTTTTTATCTCACTAGTATTAATTTTTAACTGAAGTTAATGTAAAAATTACTTCTATTTCTTCTTTCTACCCTTTCTTGTCTCACAATTATTTCCTTATTACATACGTTGGTGCTTGTTTAATTGATATGCCTATAGCAATAGGATTAAGTTGTTGCTAATCTTACAACATCAGCACTATGTAGGGTATAGTGCGGACGGATCCCAAGTCTAAAGTCTGACAATTTTAAAGAGCTAATGCGGGTATACAAGGACTTATGTCTCAGCCTGTCACACTATACTGACACCAACCTAACTAGTAGGGAACGAAATCTGATAAAAAAAAATTGTTTCCGATCGTGGGTTTCGAACAACGTTCTACCAGGTGAATTGTTTGAATACAAATGCTAGATTAGAACTTTTCGTAGACCAGACACAACTATCATGAAACTTAATTTAAATCTGCATAGATCGAATTCACTCTAGATCAATTTTTTCCGAAGAATACATGTTGCGAATAATTATAATCATTTGAGACGAGTGATGGGGAGTTAGAGATTGAAGTAGTACCATGGCTCACTTGAAGACCTAGAATGAAGAATAACGAGAAGGAAAAAATGAGAAAGATAGGTAGACAGATAGATAGATAGATAGATAGATAGATAGATAGATAGATAGATAGATAGATAGATAGATAGATAGATAGATAGATAGATAGATAGATAGATAGATAGATAGATAGATAGATAGATAGATAGATAGATAGATAGATAGATAGATAGAGAGAGAGAAGGACAAAGTTGGTCGAGAAACAAAGAGATATACAGATAAACACAGAGAGGGAGAGAAAGAGAGATAGAGAGATACACAGAGAGAGAGAGAGAGACAGAGAGAGACAGAGAGAGATTCAGAGATAGGTAGTAAGAAAAATAAACAGAGAACGAGAAAAAAAATTATAATTTATATAATTTCCATCCCAAACAAAAGGGGAAAAACTAACTCTATTTTCCTAGATATTAGATTCTGTCAGCTTTTTTAATGTAATGATTTGCCCTTAAGACATGAGACACTTTGTAAAAAATCTGATTTTAGCCCATGCGCGAAACAGCGGCAGCTTCGATGCTATTTAACAGTAGTTCTTCGACATTTTAACTTAATAAGTTGTTTAGCGATTTATTTTTGTGTTTATTCACTAGACGACAAGCTGAAATATTGTCAATTTACTTTTCTTAAGCGAATCATGTTTTAAAATGTGTGCAACGCAAAATTAATATACAGGTTGTATTTTGAAGCTTAATAGATATTCAAGGTTATATTTGTTACAATTATAAATATAAGGGGTTTTAATATAATGTATCTGGTAAATTAGAAAGGTATTGTTTTAAATTTCTTCTTCTTCTTCTTCTTCTTCTTCTTCTTCTTCTTCGAGAGAGAGAGAGAGAGAGAGAGACAGAGAGAGAGAGAGAGAGAGAGAAGATAGATAGATAGATAGATAGATAGAGTTAGAAAGAGTAAGAGAGATAATTATTTTAATAACACAACTGAAATGAGAAAGGGAAATTTGGAGACAACCTCATCTAGTAAAATTAAAAAGCAAACCTTTTTAATCCGGCCATAATTACTTAATTAAAAATATTGCTAAATGAAATATAAATTACTGGTTGGTTGGTTGGTTGGTTGGTAGGGTTTGTTTAACGTCCAACAGCAGCACTATATAGGCTATATTGTGGACGGGCCCCAAGACGAATGTCTGACAATTTTATGTGCTGCCACACACGAGGCAGGGCGGGGATACCATGACTCCTGTCCCAGCCGGTCACATTATACGGTATCCCCGCTCTGCCTCGTGTGTGGCAGCACATAAAATTGTCAGACGTCCGTCTTGGGGCCCGTCCACAATATAGCCTATATAGTGATTAATTACTGGTTATGAAATTGGAGAGTGTGAGTCTCTTACATATATTTAAAAAACAACAACATTATTTTTCTTTCATTTACCTTATTAAACCTAGAGATTAAAATAAAACAAGTCTTTATTGAGAACTTGACATAAAACAAAACAAAACAAAAAAAAGAGACCGAAATAACGACTTCATTAATTGAAAAACAACGTTTTTTTATCTGTTTATTCCTACTTTTTTATTCTCGTTTCAGTTGTTTGTTTCGTTTGAATATCGATGTTTGCCAAAAGAATAAATAGAATACTTTATGATCACGCTGATTATTTGTCATTACTTGGCTTACTGTTAAAGAGCAACATATAATTATGTATAACATTGGAAATAAAAAAGTGACTGAAATGGCAATCTTTTGGTACAAAGCTGATTCTGTCTATTTGAAAATTGGTTATTGTTGAAATAAGAAAATTATAATAATAAAACTAAAATGGAAGTTTATTCTTAGCTTTAGAAAAAAAAATTACATTATGGAATAAATTAAGTTATAAGAAATCATGTGCGTAAGAACAAAATTAAAAACGCATAAGTTATATTATTAGTTGAGGATTCATGTACATACACAGGTATGTATGGCTAGGTAACAATTCGTATATTTTTGTCTGGCCTCCTTTCAAATAAATCTATAAATAGCTTGATCTTCCGTTAAGTCGCTTTCCGCTCTGGCCTAGGGTCCTGGTTCCTGTCTATTTCCCTGACCATCTCTACATAAGGCCTGTTGCTTAATGTGGTGGGGAAAAATATGTCTGGGTGGCGATGCGGCTATATGCCTGGTATGGTTGCTGTTGTTTTTGTTTTTGTTTTCTTTTTTTTTTCTTTCTCTTTTTGTTTGTGTACATGTTGTTGTTGTTGTTGTTGTTGTTGTTGTTGTTGTTGTTGTTGTTTTTTTTTTTTTTTTTTTTTTGTTGGGGGGGGGGGGCTGTGGGGGTGGGGGGTGGCATGAAAGAACGTGGTCTAGAGGGAAATGAGAAGGGTGGTGGTGGTATTGTACAGATGAAAAAATGTGCTTTGTAGAGAGGGAAGGGGGAGACATGGAAAGAAAACGGCTAGGAAGGAAGATGACGATTGTTGGACAGGTGGGAAAAGAGCCCTAGCCAAAAATCTTAATCAAGCGATCCAGTTCTCGGAAAACATAATTCTTGGTACAAACATTTTGTTCACGTTAGGATTAATAGAAGAGGATCTAAGAAAAATATTTTAAATTTTACTACTGAAAAACAAAAGTAGGTCTCAAAAAATCGTAAAGCTAATGCGACCAAATGCGACCCATCGTGTTTCTAAACCGAGTTCCAGGTTATTTATTTGATCAGATCCATCTTCATAATGATCGCTTGCAATGAAACAAACTAAAAGTGCTGATTATAAATCAATTGGGGAGATGAGTGAGGATGACTATTGAGAAGCAAGAAATTAAATAAAAAAAATTTAAAAAATCCAACTTCCATTTTCCACCACTTTTCATATCCTTTTAAATTTTCTTTCTATTTTTATCAATTGGGGAGATGAGAGATGATGAAAATTGAGAAGCAAGAAATCTAGAAAAAAAAATCAACTTCTATTCCCCAACAATTTTCATATGCTTTCAAATCTTCTTTTTTTTTTTAACTTCTCATCGAGTCGCTAGCATACAAAACACTTATAAGTAAAAGACTAACAGAAACATTTTTTTTTCAATTTTCATAATTTTTTCTCTATATTGAAAAAAGAACCATATACAAATAGATATATATTTTCTGAAAGTTTATCAATTTTCCTATCTCATGATGTCAAAAAAAGAACTTTTATATATAAAACAATTGCCAAAAAAAAAAAGCTTTTTTAAAAAAAGTAGCTGAAATGCTCATTTGTGTGTGTGTGTGTATGTGCGTGCGTGTTTTTTTTTTGTGTTTTTTTTTTTGGGGGGGGGGGGGCTTAAAAAACAACCCAACTCGCCAAGGAAAAAAACCAACACATATAATTATACCAGTTATAGCATTTCTTATAATAGTTGAGGATTCAAATTTCAAATACGTTCACAGGTTAAGTAACAATTCGTATATTTCGGTCTAAACTTCCTAAAAATAAATGTTTTTATAGCCGGGTTTTCTTCCTTTTTGGTATGTGCGCCGATCGCTGTCTATCTCTGACCATCTCAATACAAGGCATTGTAAGCGTCGCTTAATATGGTGAAATAAAGGTGCCCGGGTGACATTATGTGTTGTTTTTCTTTTGAGGGAAGGGAAAAAAGAGCCGTAGTGTAAAAAGTCCATCAAGCGGTCAAGCTCTCGGACTACATAAATCTTTAGCGGGTGTGTCATCAAACACAGATAAAAAAGCGCGCCAAGCTAGCCCGGAAGTCATGTGACGTTTGAGCCACACTTTCGGGAAGTCCCGCTGTTTATCGTGCGCAAAGCGAGAAGGCGAGATATGGCTAAAAGACTTAGCGATAAACTGTGGCGAGTTCTAACTGAGAGAGTGAGACACCGAGACAGCGCCAAAGTGAATCACGCCGCTGTTCGCTTGCCGCCTGAATAATTTAGTTTCCCGCGCAGAAGAACCTGCTAAAGTAGAGACACCTTCGGTCTTCCAAGAGCAAGATCCCCGCCAGCGTAAATGTAAGGTCATCAAACAGGTTATACACATTAATTGGCCGTAAAAAATCAGGAATAGAACAAAAGAAACAAAACAACTTATAAAAAAAAATGGTGAAAGGAATTGAAAATACATGTACAGGTAAACATGATTTATTTATATTTCTTAAGACAGATAATAAATAAATACATAAATAAACAAATATGTAAATAAATAAAAAATGGCAGTGTGTTATACACACAGACATTTTGTGATGGTGTTGGTTTTAAGCAAAATTAATTTTGATTGAGATACAGATCAAAACATATCTCTCTAAGAAATAATTTATGCGAAACAGAAACACGCAAAAGTATTCATTTTCTTAATACTATTCTTGAAGTTTCCAATTTCATATTTCTATGCCCCCTGTATGTTGTCTTACAAAGGCACCAGTTAATAATAATTTCTGCCGAATACTACCAAAAACTGAATTTTTGTATATATCCACAAATTACTCAAAAGGCTTACTATTAAAGTCTTAACGCCATTTTAGCCTAAAACGGCAGTATTATAGCACCTTGCAAATCCGTGGTCTCTTGTTTGGTGCAAGGTACAGTTGTCCTATTCGATGATGCACTTTACGAATACATGTGATTCTTAAGGTAATAACGCTAATATATAGATTAAAGCGTCACAATATTTATCTCTACCCTCTGAACTTGGGTTAATTGAAAAAAAAACTCACCTCTTTGGACAAAACTGTCTCCGCTAAGGCGATTTGTTTCAGCTTAGATCAATCGCCCACCGTCATTTTATAATCATAAAATTATATTAAAGACTTCTAATAAAGCATAGCAGGACCAGAGATATAATTCTACCCAAATAAAAAAACATAATTATATTGATGGCATGATGAATATTACAGAAATAAACTGCCACTCTTTTTTCAGACGATTAAAAAAAAAAATAACAACACCGTAATGATTGTTATCATATGAGGCTTTTAAAGCAAGTAGTTATTTCTACCGTTTAATAAAGTTGTTATCTTGAGGCAAGAACAAGTTATAATACTAAGGTAAACAGAGGAGTGACAGTTTTGCTTGCTCAACAGACCGACAAGTCAAAAAAAAAGGATGGATAGAAAGATGGCCACGAAGAGCAGATAGATGAAGGTGGATGTTAAGTTTAGTTTAGTTGTTTTTAAACAACCACTGTCAGCAACTAGGATATACTGAGCAGACGAAGGAGAAGGAAGAAGAAGAAGAAGAAGAAGAAGAAGAAGAAGAAGAAGAAGAAGAAGAAGAAGAAGAAGAAGAAGAAGAAGAAGAAGAAGA
>RQTK01001387.1:47036-51421 GCA_003991915.1 Elysia chlorotica | reverse complement strand
GGAGAGAAAGAGAGAGAGAGAGAGAGAGAGAGAGAGAGAAATGAAAAAACAGGGCGGACCCAATACAGATAACGATGGGATCGGAAGAAAGGGTGAGGTGCACAGAAAGGCAGATGCAGAGAAGTCGAGAGATAGAGAGATAGAGATAGAAAGAGACAGAGGAAGACAGACAGGGAACTAAACAGATGAACAGAAACAGTTATCGACAGAAGAAAGTGGCAGAGAGCGAGAGATAATTCTAAGACAGAGAGAAAGAGAAAGCGAGATAGATAGATGGAGAGAATAGATAGATAGAGAGATAGACAGACGGAGAAAGTGAGCAGGAGAGATAAGTGCAGTCCACTGTCAGGTCCTCATCCGATGCCATCAGTAATTAACTTGTCTGCGCATGCGTGCACGGCTACTTCAGACCTGACCCCCCAAGCTAAAAAGTTTCAGGTTATTTTAAACTGTTATGTATAATCACTAGGGCCCTGCACTCTCTAGCACAAGTGCTGCAGGTTTTCTCAATAAAGAGACATTATTTTTATGCGAGTACAGTTTCAGTTTGAGTTTGTTGCTTATTATCCAATGTCAGTTTTATAGAGGCTATATTGAAGACAGGACATAAGACTCATGTCTGAAACTTTAACATGCTGCCACACAGAGACAGGGCGGGAATACCGTGACTCCCGTCTCAGCCAATGACATTATACTGACACTAACCAAACCAGTAGGGGACGAACTACAAACAATACATGTTTGACAAATCGTGGGTTTTGAACCAGGGACCTCCCGATTATGAGGACAACAGCGCTCTCTCAGTGGCGACAGCACACACTGCAAAAAAATGTAAACTGTCCTGCTATTTGTGCACGCGCTCTGTTTTATGGGTATTCTTGAACATTGGTAAAAGATCGGAAGATTTTATATGTATTGTTTTGAAATAATAGGAGCGCAACGTGATGCGAAGAATTTCAATACAAAAAGTAGTCATCTTTGATTCTTATTGCAAATTTTTATTTATTTCGGTTACTTTGTCGGGGTTATTTTTGGACGCCTTGGGCATGACCCACTTCCATATCTATTAAGATTCTTAACAAACAAAAACAAGAACACCCATACCTCTATAAAACCCCTAAAAATACCCCCCCCCCAAAAAAAAAAAAAAAAAAAAAAATTATAAAATAAAAACCAAAAAAAAAAAATAAAAATAAATATACAAATAAATAAAGAAATAAATATACAAATAAATAAATACAAATAAATAAAGAAATACAAATAAATCAACCAACAAACCTAGAGCTAGATTTTCTATATGGTCTATGATGTACTATACACAGTGTCAAATTCCGCAAATGTGATTTTTCTGATATTGGAGAACTACGCAAATGTTATTATGTTTTAAATACATGTACAACAGTTTTTGAAATTGTTCGGGCTCCGCAGCATTTTTGAAAGAAAATTCTAAAACAAGTCTGCGCCGTCAAAAATGTATATCTCTTTTTTGAATTATTTTGATTGTTAGTCGTCGAAACAAAAATCATGTTTTTCATCAAGTAAGTTTATTATGGTTTACAAATTTTGAAAATTTTGTTACAGAAGTAACAATGTATGAAAAAAAAACAGCCACTAAATTCACCCTTTAGGACATTCAACTCCGGAGAAAAAAAAACCGCTAGAAAACTCTTCTGGATTAACAGTATTCCTTTCGTTTAAAAATTAAACGCAAATGATGATCGCCATTGTTATTTTATTCCTCGGGTTTTCAATGGTTCAAAAACGTTTCACTTAAACTTTCACGCTCTCCTTTTCCCTGATCATTATGCGTGTTTCTAAAGAAATCGTGATCGAAATCGCGATTAGGCCAGACAACATAGGATTCAAATGCCAATTTACTTGCTTGACGTATTTATCAACCATTCCAATAATTACTGTCCGTTTTAAATACTTAAATGTACAAATGTAGGAATACGAGTCATTTGCTTTACCATCTTCTACTGTGGTAAAACGTAGTTTATTTTGCTTTACCATCTTCTACTGAGGTAAAACGTAGTTTAAGAATTAGTTCTAGAAAGTTAAAAATCATGTGAATTAGCATGGATTTTCTCAGAAACCTGACGCGGATGACTTTTTATGTTCTATGTAATATTCTTTTTGATGTGTAAAAGCGCCTTTAGCTAAGACTCTTGGGTATTGCTCTCTAATTAGTTCAACTGTTTTGTTGTTGTTATTAAGATGCATTATTATTAAGTTTAAAAATGTATTTAATTGTCCTCTTTTGTCGCATACTGGTTGTGACTGGCTGAGATAGAAGTCATGGTATCCCAGCAAGCTGCTTGTGTGGCAGCACATTAACTTTTCAAACTTTAGTATAAGGACCCGTCCACTATATAGCCTATAGAATGCTGACGTTTGACGCCAAGCAACAAACAAACAAACAAACAAACAGGCAAACTAACAGGTTTTAAGCACTTTTAAAGTTTTAATCTTATTGACGAAGAAAGTAGCGTGGCGCATCAGAAAAAGTGACTTCCAAAACAAAAAAAAATCTACGGCAATAAAGAAGAGGTAAAAGTAAAAAAAGGCCAACCAGGAAAGCAATAAACATAGAAACATGTCTCCAGAGCGGGGTAACAATGGTCCCAGAATCCCTCAGTCCGCTCGCAGGATGTGCTGACAACGCCTAATCACCTCACCCTGGACACTGTGCGCATGACTTTGACCTTGACCTCCGGATGTCTCCTGAGTTGATTCCAGCCTTGTCTTCTTATCACAGGCTTTGCGATGCGGGCTCATTGAAGGATGGTATAATCACGTCTCTTTGGGTGGGGTCTCCGTGGTCTTGGGGTAGAACATCGACTTCCGACGCAAAAGGTCCAGGTTCGAGCCCTGGCGATTGCGCTCCCTACTGGTTAGATCGGTGTCAGTTTAATGTGACCGGCTGAGACAGAAGTCATGGTATCCCCGCCCTGCCTCGTGTGTGACAGCACGTAAATTTATCAGACGTCAGTCTTGGGGCCCGTCTACAATAACCTATATAATGCTGATGTTGGACGTTAAACCAACTCAACTACAACTGCTCAAACGAGGTCTTTCTTTGCATTTTGATTTTTCAAATTAGTACCTGAGTTTGAGTTTGAGTTGACTGCTTAGCGTCAAACATCGACATCTATTCGGCTACATTGTGGACGAATTCCAAGACAAACGTCTGACAAATTTACTTGCTGCCACACACGAAACTGTGCGGGGAGACCTGGACTTCTGCCATAATTATTATTGATACCGATCCACCCCATAGAATAAGTCCCTGACATGTGTATTTAAAAACCCTGGGGTAGAATGTACAAAACATGACGTAGATTACGTCTTGTCGTAAACCTTTTTATTCTTATATTATTACGACGAAACGTTCGCTACGTCTTGTTTGTGCAGTCTACCCCTAATGTCTAAAGGGCGAGGTGATGTCACTAATTATTGTTGTGACGTTACAAAGTCTATAATGAGTGCTGGGAGGCGTTGACACAAAGATCTACCAATGGGTGTGGCACTGCAGTTGTTGTTGAGTAGGTTAATGTCCAACGTCAGGCTTTATCATGGACGGGCTCCAAGACTTACGTCTGACAATTATGTGCTGACACACACGAGACAGGGCGGGGATACCATGACTTATGCCACGGCGGGTTACATTAAACTGACACCGACTCAAACAGCAAGGAGCGAAACCGCCGTTGAGAATTTTGGCTGGTGTTGTGACAACTAACGAAGTTTTAGAAAAATGTATCTTTAAATATATCAAGTCGTAGGCTGGATGGCTGGAAAATCCAGAAAATAAAATGTATTTAAAAACCATAATTATATTGATCGCGTTTTGTAGAAAATAAAAAAAAATGATCAAATTGTGCATCCGTTAGTGAAAAAAACAGAAAGTAGTTATGATAAACGGTGCAAAACTTCAACAATGTAGTTATTAAAAACCGTAATTTTGCACGCTTTTTGGAGAAAGTACAATTACAATTTTTATAGCTACGTGGTAACCTTAGCTTACAAATCCTTCTGATAATAATTTACAACCGAGTCACAGTATTTTGCCAATGAATAAATGAATGCTAATAAAATTGCTTTATTTTTCGGGTTTTCCAAAATCCAAAATTTTTTGATCCAATATAGGCAGAATAAAATTGTTTGCAGGTTTGGAAGCTTTAGCTTTTTATCTTTCAAATAAATATTTATAATAATGTCTCTTTCACCGCTTACATGTAGATCTATGCGATGTAACTCCATTGATTGAAACAAAACTAATGTCTTCTTACTAAGTCCGACAACTCTATGTGGAACTGTAAGGCCTATTATGTAGGGATCGGCGTGTTACTGGGTTAAAACCAGTCACTTGAAAAACAGCAACA
>RQTK01001387.1:37036-42036 GCA_003991915.1 Elysia chlorotica | reverse complement strand
AAGCAATAGAGTACTGATAAAAAGGGTGTTCAAGGTGGAAAAAAGGTGTATTATGTGACAGAAAAAATATCAAGCCGAAGTACATTGCGTGCGAAGGCGAAAGAAGACACTAACTGTAGTAAGTACAACAATGTGGTAGCCTGCGACGCATCGTAAAAATATGAAAATAGGAAGGCTTGCGACGTATCATAACAATAATAAAAACAAGAAGGCTTACGACGGGCCGTAATACTATGAGAATAAGAAGGCGTACGACGCGTCGTAACAATAATAAAAACAAAAAGGCTTACGACAAGTCGTAACAATATGATAATTAAAAGGCTTACGACACGTCGTAACAATATGAGAATAAGAAGGCTTACGAATTGTCGTAAACTATTTCGACGTTGTTCATACGCTCTTAATTCTAATATCCAAAGCGCGTTTAATCGGAAGTATTATTGTTCAAGATCAAAACACGTTGTTAACCCAATGAGTGGGCGACTAATTGAACGCGGCTATGACAGTGTATTATTATTGAATGATGTTTTTAGTACAAGGACCGAGGCGAAAAATGGAGAACCATGATGACTGTCCACATTTTCCCTTTTTAAAGACAGAGTATAAAAATCTAATTATTTTGCTTTCTTCGGGGCGTTTTTATAAAATTTGAGCAAAAGCCAAGCCCTGACTGGAAAATCCGATTAAACAATAATTATTTTCTCAGCGCAATTACTCGATGGTTAAAGTCAGTCAACAAAGATTAATTTTCTAGTGAAGGACATGAAGGAAAATGATTTGGTCCCTACTATTATAATCAGAGGAACATAATCATTTCCTATTTTACATTTAACATGTTAGGTAGCGTGTGTAAAGTTTCGTTGTTATAAATTTAACGTTATAACCTAGAGTTTTATCTTGTTCGTTTATAAAAAAAAATGAAAAGTATGATATTCAAGATTGAAAAATGAACAGGCACAGATTCGGGCCAGGGCTATGTCTGTTGTGGATATAGAGTTGTGGTTGACCTGACTTAAAATATTGGCAGAGTAAGTGAGTGAGTGAGTGAGTTAGTGAGTGAGCGAGTGTGTGAGTAAGAAAGTGAGTAAGTGAGTTGGTGAGTGAGTTTGTGAATGGGTGAGTAAATGAATGAGTGAGTGAGTGCGTAAGCGAGTGAGTGAGTGGGAGAGTTGGTGAGTGGGTGAATGAGTGAGTGAGTAAGTAAGTGAGTAAGTGAGTTGGTGAGTGAGTGAGTTAGTGATGGGTGACTAAATGAATGAGTGAGTGAGTGCGTAAGCGAGTGAGTGAGTGGGAGAGTTGATGAGTGGATGAATGAGTGAGTGAGTAGTAGTGAGTGAGTAAGTAAGTAAGTAACTGAATGTGTGAGTGAGTGAGTGAGGGAGCGTGTGATGGACTGAGTGAGTGAGTGAGTGAGCCTGGGACAGAATTTTTAGTATACCCGATTTGCCTCTGTGTGGTTGGTCTCAAAGTCAGACGTTATCCTTGGGACGCATCAGCGATACAGCATGCCTAAGTACTGACGGTGGACGATAAAAAACACACCACATAAAACCTAAGCCTGATTGCTGGTCTTTGACTGAACGTGTCTGTTTTTTTAACCGGAATCACAAATCTTTTCGATAAGAATCTGTAAAATTCCCTGGCGAATTATCTTTTCCTCTCACCCGGAAAATCGTGATGGAAATCATAATTATTCCGAAATTATTTCGATAACTTCAAATAGAAGATTACGTGATTTTTTCTCTATCTGAAAAAAAGTTTATAGACAAGATGCCAAGCTCTCACCTTCTGTTGCTCTGTTCATACCACTTACACAAACTGTTCATCTCTCTCTCCCTCTCTCTCTCTCTCTCTCTCTCTCTCTCTCTCTGTCTATCTGTTTATCTATCTCTCTATCTTTCTCTATGTACCTGTCTGCTTGTATGTCGCTCTCTGCCTTTCTCTCGCTATGTCCGTCTGTCTATCCTGTTTATCTATCTCTCTATCTTTCTCTATGTACCTGTCTGCTTGTATGTCGCTCTCTGCCTTTCTCTCGCTATGTCCGTCTGTCTATCTATCTGTCTGCCTCTCTCTCTCTCTCTCTCTCTCTCTCTCTCTCTCATCCATTATCTTTCCCTCCTTCACCCTCTCCCCTTATTCATATTACTTACTCCCAAATGTCTATATCTCCATCTCTATATCTGCTCGTCCAATTACTCGTCTGTCCAGTAGAGAAAAGGCAGCCGTTAGCCTGCGTTTAGTTACTACAAACCGACAGATATGTTGAAAAGACTAACACACACACACGTACTCTCTCTCACACACACTCACACACATACACACTCACACACATACATTCACACACACTTACATACTCGCGCGCACACCAGCAAGCGTGAGGGCTAAGTATAATGACATAGATAGGGTACTAACCCGCACCTCAACCGACAACCACCCGTTTGGCTACCAGCATACCGCACACACACACACACACGCACACACACACACATGACTCATTGAGCAACCAGCATCCACATTTTGTTTGTTTATTTGTTGATCAGCGTGCAACGTCAGTACTGTATAGGCTATATTGTGGACGGTTCCTAAGGCTATCGTCTCAGAAATCTACGTGCTGCCACTCAGAGACGGTGCGAGAATACTATGACTCTTGCCTCTGCCAGGCATATAAAATGGACCTAACAATCGGAGAAGAAATTAGACAAATAAATTTTCGACCAATCAAGAGTTTCGAACTTGGGACCTTCCGATGGGGAGACTAATGCTCTAATGCTCTACCACTTGAACTATTTCGCCCCCCCCCCTTTCCCACTCCTTCGTATGCAAATTGAAATTAATCCGTGTAGCTTTTTTTTTCCTCCACCTCATCGTAGAGACAGGCTATTTCACAGCTCAAGACATTTCATTATAAAGTTACATCTCTTTGATTCCTTTTTTTTCTTCTTCTAACATCACTTGATCCGTAAATCGATAGGTATTTGTTTGCATATATATTGAGTTTTGCGTTATTTTGTTGTAGTTAAATTTGTTTGTTTGTTTTGTTTTTGCCTTGAATACATTGCACTGTAGACAAAATTTCAATTTAGTTTTAATTGAATCTTTCTCTAGGTGAAAATATTGCGTTGGGTTTTTACAGTAAAGAGTTGTCACTGTTTTTTTTTTTTAATCCGCATGATCATAGTGTTTGTAACTCTTCAAGTCGTTATTGACGAATTTTTTTTAAATTTCAAGATGGGCGCGGTAGCACAGGGGTAGAGCACCGGCTTCCGACGCAGGAGATCCGTGGTTCGAGTCCTGGCAATTTTGCTACCTACTTGTTGGGTCGGTGTCAGTTCAATGTGACCAGCTGAGATAGAAGGCATTGTATCCCTGCCCTGTCTCGTGTGTGGCACCATATAAATTGTCAGACGTCAGTCTTAGGGCCCATCCACAATATAGCCTATACAGTGCTGATATTGGACGTTCAACCAACTCAATTTCGATTACTCGGTCGAACAAAGAACTGCCTAAATAATTATAATAGAGCGCTAATTCAACACGTAACTCAAATTTCAACAATTATGTTCTATTTATTTTATAAGTGATTCACATGACCATTACATTGCCATGGGGGTGCGGTAGCGCTGTGCCTAAAGATCCAGCTTCCGTTGCAGGAGGTACGTGGTTCAAGCCCCAGTTCTGGCTGCTACTTTTTTCCTATGGGTTGGGTTAGGGTCGGTATAAAACTTACCAATTCCCAGGTACGCCACCCTCAGGCTCCGCGGCCGAATGTGACTTTCCTTGAGACTTAGGAGACTTTGAATTAGGAGAGATCTGCGCATTCTTCGACCAAAGTTTTCATTACATTGCTAGCGTAGTAAGTACAAAGTCGCAGTTGCTTACAACTTATCGTAAGCCTCATGATTCGCATATCTAACGATGAGTCGTAAGCTAACCACAACGTTGTACTTACGACCACTAGTTATTTGTTGTTGTTGTTGTTGTTGTTGTTGTAGTTTTGTTGTTGTTTTTGTAGTAGTAGTAGTAGTAGTAGTAGTAGTAGTAGTAGTAGTAGTAGTAGTAGTAGTAGTAGTAGTAGTAGTAATAATAGTTGTTGTTGTTGTTGTTGTTGTTGTTGTTGTTGTTGTTGTTGTTGTTGTTGTTGTTGTTGTTGTTGGATGTTTTTGTTTCTCAAGGTTGAGTTTCATAGAGCGGATACAAAATAATTGTTAAATTAACAATATTTGCCTTTCATAGACTTTCATTTCCTTTCGTAGATGCACAGGATTTGATGAATTTTCCGCCTCTTTGGTTCTCTAGATATTCTTTCATAAAATTATTTGATATCTTTAAAATTGGTTGTCCCTATGTGCGTCTTTAAAGTTCAATGACCTTTTTAAACAAAGATATAATAATATATTATTTACACCTATTTTGTTAAGTATTCATTGTTGGACATTTAAAAAGTTGATCTTAAGATTATCAAATAACTCATGGTCACATAGTACACACTTAGACAAAGATGAATAGAAATATTGGAATGAAGAGAAAAAGAAAAGGTTTGTTGTTGTTGTTGTTGATTGTTTTTGTTTCTCAAGGTTGAGTTTCATAGAGCGAAGACAAAATAATTTTTTAAATAATGTTATTTGCCTTTTATATAATTTCATTTCCTTTTGTAGAGGCACATGTTTTAATGACTTTCCACCTCTTTGGTTTTCTAGATATTCCTTAAAAAAGCTTATTTGATGCTCTTAAAATTGGTTGTCCCCAGATGCGTCTTTAAAGTTCAAAGACCTTTTTAGACAATGATATAATAGTATATTATTTCCACCTATTTTGTTACATCTTTATTGTTGGATATTTAAAAAGTTGATCTTAAGATTATCAAATAAATTTTCTTCACACTGTAGGTAGAGTTAGACATTGATGAATAGACATGGTGGAATAAAGAGGAAAAATAGGAGAGGAAGAAAAAGAACGAAAGAGAGAGAGAGAGAGAGAGAGAGAGAGAGAGAGAGAGAGTA
>RQTK01001387.1:23277-36223 GCA_003991915.1 Elysia chlorotica | reverse complement strand
CGCTCTCTCTGTCTCTCTCTGTCTCTCTCTCTCTCTCTCTCTCTCTCTCTCTCTCTCTCTCTCTCTCTCTCCCACTCCAAAATTCCATTTGAGGCACCTAAATACCAACAGCTTCTAACAAGTCGAGTAAAGAACCTTCCTCGGGGATTCCTAATTCTCCAAGCCTTCGTCCATGAACCATGTAGATTAGTGCTCTGTGGTACTCTTCACACTTCGTCGGTATGTGTAGCCACTGGCGTTACTCTACTTAGCAGGTCTCCCAGCACTCAAACTGTCAGATAATGAATTATTCACTTTGAATTAGACTTAAACACACACAAGTGTCCGACCTCTTTCTAACAAAGGTCACGTGATGCTTGTGAGTTGAGTTGAGTTGGTTTTAACGTCCAACATCAGCACTATGTAGGCTATATTGTGGACGGGCCCCAAACTGACGTCTGACAATTTTATGTGCTGCCACACACGAGACAGGGCGGGGATACCATGACTCCTGTCTCAGCCGGTCACATTATACTGACAGTAGGGAACGCAACCGCCAGGATTCGAACTCGGGACATTTTGCGTCGGAAGCCGATGTTCTACCCAAGACCACCCCTCCCCCACGTGATGCTTGTAAGTGGGTTAATAGAAAAGGTATATGAAAATAGGTCCATGCTCTACCCCAATCAGCAGATTGTTTACAAGAAAATTACAACTATCATGTTTTTTTTTAGAGATAGAGTCAGCCCCAGTTTAATAGGATCCACCTCAAAATTATTTTACTTTTATAATTAATTGGAAAACAGGTGGTATCGAATAAATTGTCAGACGTCAGTCTTGGGGCTTGTCTACAAAATAGCCTAAGTGTAATGACGTTGGACGTCAAGCAATCGACTCAACCCAAGAAGGGTCCTAATTCATTGTACCAGATTCTAAGTGAACGTGGGACGATTCGACGACTTGTGAGTTGAGTTGAGTTTGTTTTAATGTCCAACATCAGCACTATATTCGACTAGTTAGGTCTAATTTGTAAGTTTCGTAGCGCCCATGTCAGCAGCTAGACTTTAATGTAGACAGAGCCCTAGATTAAAATCTGACAATTTTAAGTGCTTCCACAAAGACAGAGCGGGGTTACCAGAAGTTCTGCCACAGCAGGTCAAATTATTCTGACACCTATCCAACCAGTAAGGGACGAAATCAGACAAATATATTTTTAAACGATCGTGGGTTTTGAACCGAGGACCTCCCGATTGGGAGCCAAACGCTATACCACTTAAGTCAGGTGGAAACTTTTCTTTATGTGACCTGGTGCAAGGCTGAAAGGATAAATGATGTACCTATATGACTGTGCTATAATCTAACTCAAACTGTTTTTCAGACGAGTGACTTAGAGATAAACCACGCAGCTGATAAACATAAACTCGGTAATGCTCCGAGAAAGGAATATAGGACAACAACCAATCACTGTCTCATTGCTTTTGTGTTTGCTTGCCTTTTTTTATAATCTTTTGTTTGAAAATGCATAATTATATACTGTTACTTGCATTTACAGGCTATTGAGCTAGTAGCTTAAATTTACGTTTAAAACGCTTCAATTTACCAATTAGCCGAACATTCTAACAATACCTAATCTTAATAATAATTTTTGTCCTTTGGTAGCAATATACACCTATGTTGCTCTTTTAGAGCAAATTTAAGCTACACAGAAAGTTAAAGTCGATTTGAGCAGCATATTGGGCACGAGCGCTGGTACAAAATCTATCGGGAGGCGCGGTGGTCTAGGGGTAGAACATCGGCTTCCGACGCAAAAGGTCCCGAGTTCGAATCCTGGCTGTTGCGTTCCCTACTGGTTGGGTCGGTGTCAGTATAATGTGACCGGCTGAGACAGGAGTCATGGTATCCCCGCCCTGTCTCGTGCGTGGCAGCAAATAAAATTGTCAGACGTCCGTCTTTAGGCCCGTCCACAATATAGCCTATTTAGTGCTGCTGTTGGACATTAAACCAACACAAACCCCCAACTCCCAACAAAATATATCCTCGTTTTTCAAATAAAAATTTGCATCATTAAATATGGAGAGCTTGTGAAAGGCAAGCATGGCAATTTGAAGTCTCACATTGTCAAGCTTTTATTGTCAAGCTGTACACGCTCCGTGTAAAATAATGCCACGGAATAAATTGAGCCCTTCCTTAACACTCAAAATTTAATGTTTATTTAGACGCTCGTCAAGTTAAACAAAAATGGCAAACATAAATTATGCATCTTTGGAATGAGAGCTCGCAAAAGGCTGTTCAACTTTGTAAGAAAACATTGGGAAAGTTCAACAAGCAAAAGGGCATTGTGAAATCTTAGACTTAGAGCTAAATACTTTCATATGCACTTTATGGTTCCTTTAAAACCAAGAAAAGGTCGCACCAGATTTAAAAAAAGTTTAGTAGCGTTACCGTATTATGAAAAACACGATATAAAATTCATCCAAAAATATACCCGTTGAAGACAAAATAATACTTTCTCTCTATGCATAATAACAAGCTTAGAACGCGTTTACGATTGATACTTTCCCCAATCCATACTAAAAAGTTCGACGCGCTTGAAAAAAAAATACCTACCCTATTCCTGTTCCATCAAATTACGATATTAAAGTTTACCGAAACTCGCCGCCATACCGCATTAAACACGCACATTTTTTTTCAATATGCAAATGGGTGCTCTTTGTAGACATCCGAACGGCCTTCTGTGGAGCTTCATATCCTACGTTGCTCACTCCTCTAGCCAAATGTACCGAGTTGAACCTAAATTAGAGTCCAATGGCTGTATGTTCAACGTTGCGATGGCTTGCAACGAGTCGTAAGCCTTGTTATTTTCATATTCTTACGACGACTTGTAAGCTTCAGCGACATTGTACTTACGACCCCAAGTCGTCTAACTAAGTTTCGTAAATCTCACTCAAATCAAATTACATTACATCGCATAGTGCCCTGTAAACACTAGATACATCGATTAAAAAATCAAGTGAGAAATAGTTATACTGACTGTCCTTTTCCTTTATGTTCGTTATCACTTCTTTATTAAAAAAAAAAACAACAACAAAAAAGCTCTTTTTTATAGTGATTAGTAGTAATTCCATAAGAAACGCCAGGTATAGAATGAAATAAATATGTGAGTGTGAAGTTTTCGATAACAAACTGTGAAGCAGTTCTAGAGGCCATATTGATTCTATTTCTGGAACCCTCTTCCTCCCCGTCAAATCTATCTAGATAATTGAATTAACAAGAATAGAAGTCTACCTACTGAGCATGATGTTTTGTGGTGGGCGGTTTTCATCACAATGTGCCCTCACGTTCTTTTTTATTCAAACATCTAGAGATTAAGGTGGAGAGAGAGAGAGAGAGACAGAGAGAGGGAGATAGATGGATAGATAGATAGATAGATAGAGTGAGAGAGATAGATAGATAGATAGATAGATAGATAGATAGATAGATAGATAGATAGATAGATAGATAGATAGATAGATTCGCTTTTTCCAAGAAAGATTGAGAGAGAGAGAGAGAGAGAGAGAGAGAGAGAAAGATAGATAGATAGATAGATAGATAGATAGATAGATAGATAGATAGAAAGATAGATAGATAAATAGAGAGAGAGAGAGAGAGAGAGAGAGAGAGAGAGAGAGAGAGAGAAAAAGAGAAATCACAGACGATCTTAGCATAGAACAATTAGAGAATTAAGGAAAAGTTTAAGAATTCAGAATGTATTTACGTTTAAGTGTCTATTAAAGAGGCGATCTGTGAACAGTTTTATTATTGTCTGTGGCTTTCAGGTATTTAAATGATGTATCACGATTCCATGTGAAGACAATGGACATACATGTTATTCACCTTTCCGAAAAAACAACAACAAAACAAAAAGCTTTTAAGTTTTATGTGTCCTAATGGACTGATTGTTTGCTAAAGCTTAACTTACGCCGCAGATTTTCAATAAGTGAATTGTAGATCTTTAAGGAAGCCGTCGGCAAAAACAACTTATGGTTTTATTAGCTGTTATAGCATTGAATCTGACAACACCAGTTTTCCTATTATATGTGAGGATCAAGTTTTAGACACACCTTTTCTTCAAATACCTATTAGTCCCTCCTTTAACGTTTTATAGTGAAAAATGGAAACAATATAGTGAACAAAGCTGAGTTTCCTATTAGCGCTTAGGCAACAATAAAGGTGATTGACAATGTTTTTTTTTTAAAGGTTTTGTTCTAAGTTCCTTTTTTCTTTTCTTTTCTTTTTTTTTTTCAAATTTTCTAGTCATTAGTAAGGAACTCAGAGAATGTTCGATTTAGCAATGAATCAAGTTTAGGGAGGCATTGTGATTTTTGTTGTTGATTCTTTTTTTACGTTATGGTTTCATTACCACTAACATGAATGGGTGGCAAGGCTGAAGTTGTTGGAATGGAGAATGGTAATTGTATTGTTAGATTGAGAGAGAAAGGGGAAGAGAGATAGAGACAGAGACAGAGACAAATAATAAAGCTTATCTTATCTTACCTTATTTCAACGTTTTGTGTTTAGCTTGACAAGTAGAGAGTTATTTGTCTTTCAACCAGTACACGCAATAATAAAATATTCTACTTCTCTAAGCTTGGTCTCCACAATAGAGGCCCTGCCGTGATTGGGCCCATGGGGAAAACGAAGACGATAGATAAAGGAATTTACTCGGGCGCCCAATCAGGTCTCTATCCCAGCCTGAAGGAGCCAATGAGGGGTCAGAAAACACTATGTCTAATGGTCATGATTGTGTTATTTGTGATCGCCGTGTGAATTTCACAGCAGAAAATAGACACTGTATTGCTGACAGCTTTACCCAGGTGTAATATTGTGATCTAATGGTAGACATTTCGCCCTTTGATTAGAAGACTACGGTTCAAATTCTGTTGAATGTGTACTTGTGCAATGTAAACAGGCAATATAGGACCATAATCGTCGATTTCCGTAAAGAATCTGCCACGTAAAAAAGAAATAGTTTGCACCCCCAATTTTTTCCCTTTTCATGTATTTACACTCATGTTATTATTTCCCCTTGTTATATATTTACATCTTCTATTTCTTGTCTCCTTTTTTTGTATTTCTAGAGTCACTTGAATCACATGACTTTTTTTTAAAGCAAAAGATTGCATAGAAAGATAATAAAAAGCTCTTAAGGTTATACACAAATAATTGTTCTAAATACATGTTATTAAAACTTGAAAAACAAATGATATTTAAAACACATTGATATTATTAAACATTGCTATAGATATATCACAGAGTCAGAAATTGTTTTAAAAAAAATCAAGTACTGATCCTCGGATAAGAAAGAGAGTGGAGAAAAAAGGATGATGAGCGTACGAGATAAAACCAAATAGTCAATTCGAGGAATTTTAGTATTAAAATGAGACTTTAAAAAGATGCGTCTTTAGTTTAGACTTGAATAGTGTTAATGAATTAACATTTTTCAATTCGTCCGGAAGGTTGTTCCAAAGGTTTGCACTTTGGAAAGTGAAGGTTCTTAGACCGAAAGTTTTTAAGTTGTATCTAGGTTTGACTAGGAGGTTCTTGCCAGCTGAGCGTAGGTCTCTAGAGGGTGTGTAGGGTATAACTAAATCTTTTAGATATTCTGGAAAGTCGGACACATATTGGCACTGAAAGAGAATAGAAGCTAGCTTATAATTTATCCTAGAGCTGACAGGAAGCCAATGAAGATTTTTAAGTAAGGGTGTGATGTGTTCTTTTTTTGTTACCTTCTTGACAAGTCTAGCTGCATTGTTTTGAATCTGTTGGATTTTATTCAATTTATAATCGGGAAGCCCTGCCAGCAATGATTTACAGTAGTCGATCCTAGAAAGTACTAGTGAACATACAAGTTTGTTAGTGGCGTCCATCGTTAGGTAGGGCCTTATTTGAGAAATTTTTCTTAATTCTAGATAGCATAGTTTACGTAGATTTGAAATATGTGGGTCCATCGTGAGATTTGAATCAAGTAAAACGCCGAGATTTTTTACAGACAAAGCGGGTGTTACCTTTTGATTACAAATTTGTACTTCGTCGATATTTACTTTGTGTAATTTAGCAGGTGTTCCAACGAACATGATTTCTGTCTTCTCTTCATTAAGCTTTAACTTGTTGGCTGACATCCATGAGGAAACGTCATTAATACATGCATTTAAGGAATTCATTACATAGTCAATATTGGTTGAATCAAAACATTTATACATTTGGGTGTCATCGGCATACATGTGGTGATTAAATTCATATTTAGCTATAATATCAGTTAATGGTTGTGAATACATAGAGAACAGAACCGGCCCTAGGACAGATCCCTGAGGAACCCCAAATTTAAGGTCGATTGAGCTAGATTGTTTGCTTCCAGTTTTAACAGTTTGTCTCCTGTTTGAGATGTACGATTTAAACCAATTAAGGACAGTACCACCGATTCCAAACGTTATACGGAGGCGATCAAGAAGAATTTCGTGGTCAATAGTGTCAAAGGCGGCCGAAAGATCTAAAAGTGCTAAAATTGTGACTTTCCCTTGGTCTGTGGAACTAAGAAGATCAGAGTTTACTTTAAGGAGGGCTGTTTCCGTGCTGTGCTTACTCTTGTAAGCGGATTGAAACTTTTCTTTTAAATCATTCTTAACAAGATGGCTCTCTATTTGATTTAAAACTACCTTTTCTAAGATCTTTGATAAAAAAGGAAGGTTCGAAACTGGTCGATAGTTTTTAAGTTCATTTTGGTCAAGGTTGCTTTTCTTTAAAAGGGGGCGGACAATTGCTTCTTTGAAACTGTCAGCGACGGCTCCGCTCTCAAATCTGATTGTCAGCCACTTTCAGGATTAAATGAGATATTCGAATATAATAGAAGATAGAGAGAGAGGGTGGAGAGAGAGAGAGAGAGAGAGAGAGAGAGAGAGAGAGAGAGATCAATAAAGCTTATCTTATCTTACCTTATTTCAAATGTTTTGTATATTATAGCTTGACAAGTTTAGAGTTATCTGTCTTCCAACCAGTACACGCAATAATAAAATATTCTACTTCTCTAAGCTTGGTCTCCACAATAGAGGCCCTGCCGTGATTGAGCCCATGGGGAAAACGAAGACGGGTGCCCAATCATGTCTCTATCCTAGCCTGAAGGAGCCAATGAGCGGTCAGAAAATACTATGTCTAATGGTTATGATTGTGTTATTCGTGATCGCTGTGTGAATTTCAAAGCCTCTTATATGCAGAAAATAGACACTGTAATGCTGACAGCTTTACCCAGGTGTAATATCGTGATCTTTGCCCCTTAATTTGGGGGCGCTGTTGTCTTGAGGTAGAACATCGTCTTCCGACGCAAAAGGTCCATGGTCCGAGCCCTGGCGACTTCGCTCCCTACTAGTTGGTTCGGTGTCAGTTTAATGTGACTGACAGAGACAGGAATCATGGTGTACCAGCCCTGTCTCGTGAGTGGAAGCACATACAATTGCCAGATCTCAGTCTTGGAGCCCGTGCGCAATTGAGCCTATATAGTGCTGGCGTTGGATGCTAAACTAACTCAACTACAGTGTGAATCCCAAAGCCTCTTATATAGAGCATATTAACACTGTAACCTAACAGCTTTATCCAGGTGTTTTATCGTGATCTCTCTGTCTCTGTCTGTTTCGCTGTGGGTCTTTTTTGTAAACACTTCGCCCCTTAATTAGAAGACTACGGTTCGAGTTTTGAAAATGTCGTTGTACAATGTTAATTCTTTGGAAAAGACTGTTTCTACAACAGAGTTGATTTGAACAAGTTGGTTGCTTAAGGTCCAACGTCAACCCTATATATGCCTTATAGTTGACAGGTCCCAAAACTAACGTGTGTAAATTTAATGTCCTGCCACACAGAGAACACCTAGCCTCCTGCCTCAGCCGTTCACATGAAACTGAAACCTCCGAGCCAGTAGGGGACGGAATCGTAAAAAAAAAATCTGTTCCGAACTGATCATAGGTTTCGAATCGTAGACCAGCCGATTGTGAGACCAAAGTCCTAATTCTTGTGAGGATTCGGTTAGCCCTCTGTGTCATTGTACTTTGTTGTTTTTCAAAATATCTTTCACTTACCCTAGTTATTAAAGAGTATAATGTATACAAAATAATATTGGGAGATGGTGTAAGCATGTTACAGACACACGAAGATATAATTGTACATACTCCTATGTGGGTTCAAATTTTTTTTTAATGAATATTCTTGTACTTTTGGAAAATATTATACTCTCTATCATACACTCATGCACAAAATATCTCAAGTCGTTAACCATAATAAAATTGTGATTTATTCTGTTTCAAAATAAACAGTTACAAAATTAATGTGAAATCATACTCTTATTTAAATGTTCATCAAGACAACTGATAACAAAACAAACGCAGCGACCAAATCGCCAATTTTTGTAACAGATATGTCCCGTAAAGAAGACGAAAAAAAAACGCAATTGTCTACACGCCTGTTCCTTACTTTTCTATAAATGTTTTCACTATGGCATCTGATAACAATAGAAATGGAGGGGCGTGCTTGTCGGTGTTTGTAACAGATCTGACAGTTTAAAAATGCGTTATCATTCTATTTGTTTACACCTCCTATTTCTACGTTTATTTATTCAATAAACGTTTTCATCAAGGCATCTGATAACAATACAAACAGAGGACCATTATTGCCGCACACAATGAATTAGTAAACATCGCATTATTTGTTTACATGCCCTATTGCTAACCTTTTAAAGAACGTTTTCATAAAAAAACAACAAATAGTTATCCTATATCTTTACACCCTCTATTTTTTTATCTCCATTTTTTCTATTTCTAGAGTCACTTGAATCACAGAAAATGCCGAACAGCCCAGCAAACAGTCGGACCTCACGAGGATCGTCCTACTCCAGCCTCCCACACTCTTGCCTTCGACACTGCATCACGTTCCTCATCCTCAGCACCGCAATCCTTGTTCTAGTAGAAGGTAAGTGTCAATCCTAGTTCTAGTAGAAGGTAAGTGTCAATCCTAGTTCTAGTATGAGGTAAGTGTCAATCCTAGTTCTAGTAGAAGGTAAGTGTCAATCCTAGTTCTAGTAGAAGGTAAGTGTCAATCCTAGTTCTAGTAGAAGGTAAGTGTCAATCCTAGTTCTAGTAGAAGGTAAGTGTCAATCCTAGTTATAGCAGCAGGTAAGTGTCAGTCTTACTTCTAGTGTAAGGTAAGTGTCAGTCCTAGTTCTAGTAGAAGGTAAGTGTCAGTATTAGTTACAGTGGAAGGTAAATGTCAGTACTAGTTCCAGAAGAAGGTAAGTGTAAGTCCTAGTTGAAGTATAATATAATTGTAATTCTTCACTGCCCCCCTCCCCCCCTCCCCCCCCCCCCAAAAAAAAAAAAAGATAGTTTCAATTATTACCAATGTAATCGTATAATTTTAGAGTCAATCATTTACTGTTTTGTTTTCATATTTTGCACACAAAAATGACAAATGTAGCTCTGTGTGCTAAAATTGATACAAGATGAGCCTACAAAAAATTAATTATCATGATACCTTTTTATCTGTTTTGATGAAGTCTAGTCTAGTCTATATTATTAAAAGATAACAAACCTAGTGGAGGAATATTCGACAATATTTTTTTATCCACAAAAAATTATCAAATTAGTGATAGTATTGTTAAATTGGTTGCCTTCATGAAATCTGCACAATTGTGTATTTAAGGAAGACACCATAATCTAAAAAAAAAAGTTTTTCCAATGAACTCCACGAAGTCACAGCTATTTTTAGGTTTTTTTAAGGTTTTTTTTTAAATATTCATATATTTTGAACCAACAAAGATAGATCAAGATTTGAAAATGTCCGCTTTTTATCTTTTAAATTATTTCTTTCAAATAACTTTCTTCTGCGTAGATGTCCGCGTTGTGACTGGATTGAATTGGAACTGAATATAATCATGTTCCTTCTTTTGTCCACAGCAACACCGCATTTCTTCGAGGAGGATGACCAAGATGCGGATACCATTGATGTCCCAGACAAAAGGTTGTGAGCAATATAAGTTCCCAGTTTTAGCATTCACTTTCGAATTCGATTCACCCGCCATTGCTATTTTGACAATCGTCATAGAAATGATTATTATTATTATCACCCACGTTACCCCCATCAGCGTATTTAAGCAAACCTCAGTTGATTGTTTGGTTCCGTTATGCGTGAAATGTGTACTTATCTCCATCTCTATATCTGCTCGTCCAATTACTCGTCTGTCCAGTAGAGAAAAGGCAGCCGTTAGCCTGCGTTTAGTTACTATAAACCGACAGATATGTTGAAAAGACAAACACACACACACACACTCTCGCACAGCAAGTGTAAGGGCAAAGTAATGATATGGACGGGGTACGAACCCGCACCTAAAACGACAACCATCCTTCTGGCGACCACCATACTACACACACACACACACACATGACTCATTGAGCAACCTGCATCCACATTTTGTTTGTTTGTTTATTTGTTGATCAGCGTGCAACGTCAGCACCGTATAGGCTATATTGTGGACGGTTGCTAAGGCTAACGTCTGAGAAATCTACGTGCTGTCACCCAGAGACGGTGCGAGAATTCCATGACCCACACCTCAGCCAGGCACATTATATTGATCAAACAATGGGGTATGAATTTTGGCAAATAAATTTTCGACCAATCAAGAGTTTCGAACTGGGGACCTGCCGATGGGGAGACCAATGCTCTACAGCTTAACAATTTCGCCCCCACCCCCCCCCCCCCCCCCCCCCCCAAAAAAAAAAAGATAGTTTCAATTATTACCAACGTAATCGTATAATTTTAGAGTCAATCATTTACTGTTTTGTTTTCATATTTTGCACACAAAAATGACAAATGTAGCTCTGTGTGCTAAAATTGATACAAGATGAGCCTACAAAAAATTAATTATCATGATACCTTTTTATCTGTTTTGATGAAGTCTAGTCTAGTTACCAACTAGATTATTAAAAAACAACAAACCTAGTGGAAGAATATTCGACAATATTATTTTTATCCACAAAAAATTATCAAATTAGTGATAGTATTGTTAAATTGGTTGCCTTCATGAAATCTGCACAATTGTGTATTTAAGGAAGACACCATAATCTAAAAAAAAAAAGTTTTTCCAATGAACTCCACGAAGTCACAGCTATTTTTAGGTTTTTTTAAGGTTTTTTTTTAAATATTCATATCATTTGAACCAACAAAGATAGATCAAGATTTGAAAATGTCCGCTTTTTATCTTTTAAATTATTTCTTTCAAATAACTTTCTTCTGCGTAGATGTCCGCGATGTGACTGGATTGAATTGGAACTGAATATAATCATGTTCCTTCTTTTGTCCACAGCAACACCGCATTTCTTCGAGGAGGATGACCAAGATGCGGATACCATTGATGTCCCAGAGAAAAGGTTGTGAGCAATATAAGTTCCCAGTTTTAGCATTCACTTTCGAATTCGATTCACCCGCCATTGCTATTTTGACAATCGTCATAGAAATGATTATTATTATTATCACCCACGTTACCCCCATCAGCGTATTTAAGCAAACCTCAGTTGATTGTTTGGTTCCGTTATGCGTGAAATGTGTAACTGATATTCCTGGAATCGTAAGTTCAACATCGCAATAGACTCGTCGTAAGCATTTTTATTCTCATGTATTGAGAAGAGCCGTATGCTAGCGCCACGTTGCCCTTACGATACTTAATATATCAGTGGTGGTGGTGATGGTGGTGGTGGTGATGGTGGTGGTGGTGGTTGCTAAGTTGTGCGTATTCTTCTATTTATTATTATATTATTCCTTTTACTTGCGCACATGCATCTGCTTTTAGGTCCTTAGCAACTGAGTAGGTGTACTCTTTAGTGTTGTGCTCTTGTTTCCTTTTTGGATACATTTTTATAGTAGTAGTAGTAGTAGTAGTAGTAGTAGTAGTAGTAGTAGTAGTAGTAGTAGTAGTAGTAGTAGTAGTAGTAGTAGTAGTAGTAGCAGCAGCAGCAGCAGCAGCAGCAGTAGCAGCAGCAGCAGTAGTAATAGTAGTAGTCGTAGCAGTTGTAATAGTAGTAAACTTCTAGTAATAGTAGTAGTAGTAGTAGTAGTAGTAGTAGTTGTAATAGTAGTAGTAGTAGTAGTAGTAGTAGTAGTAGTAGTAGTAGTAGTAGTAGTAGTAGTAGTAGTAGTAGTAGTAGTAGTAGTAGTAGTAGCAAAAGTAGTAATAGCGGTTGTAGCAGCAGCAGAAGTAGATAACAATAGTAGCAGCTTCTGTTATTATGGTTAAGCATAATTTATATTTATCGATTTGCAAGTATAATTTTCCATTACCGGTAGATTACCAAAAAATTAGAAGTCTTTTTATTCGCATATCACGGCAGTTTTACCAAAACATTGTACTTACATCGCACTATGTATACCCTAACTTTTAATTTCTCATCGTCTTTTCCACATTAACCCATGTCCCTCCACAGACCCGCTCGACTGTCGTATTTCCGGGCGCCCAGCAATCGGTTCCGAGGAAGGTACGATTCGAATGCTTACAGTAGTTTCGGAACCGGTTACGGTCAGAATGTTTGGTGGCGGAAGAAAGCGGTAAACAGGTTAGAACAAAATATATCCCTACACTGCTACTCACCTAAAGCGCTCGCTTCGATCTTTCTCAGCAATGCACGGCTTCTAAGTTCTTCTGCTCGCTTTTCTCTTCAGATACTCGGTTCAGTGCGTCAATGTAATCGTTTCTATTGCAAAATATTTTGTTCTTCATATTATTTGTATACTTTGAAAAAAAACAAAAAAAAACCCACAAAGTATCTTTTTTTTTGCTTTCATCGTAAATTTTTAGCTACCCTGAACACTGTTATCGTCACCAATATCGTAATAATGATCAGTAGCAGGTGATGATAAAATAAATTATTAAAAAAATATTATTTCTTTTTTTTAAATTATT
>RQTK01001387.1:0-23247 GCA_003991915.1 Elysia chlorotica | reverse complement strand
ATTATTATTATTATCATTATTATTATTATTATTATTATTATTATTATTATTATTATTATTATTATTATTATTATTATTGCTGTTGTTGTTGTTGTTGTTGTTGTTGTTGTTGTTATTATTATTATTATTATTATTATTTGTATTATCATTATTGATACTGTTATTATTTACCATATAACAAATATACTATACAGCACTTATCGTTTTGCGAAAGCTCAATTACACATTCTTAATACTGGTACTTTAACATGCAGAAGATTTTTGACAGTTTTTACCCAACTATGAACTTTTTTTGTGATTGTCATTTGCCAAATAATGATGGCATTTGATATCAGTAATTATTTTCAATCGTGAACCTAATTTTTGCATATATCAATCGTCGTACTGGTAATATTGATTTCGAATTCGCAGCGTAATAATTTCTAATCAATTTTCCTTAAGCCAGAGAACCAGAATTTTCAAGCTTTAATGTAATATTATTCATTTTTACTTTATTTAATCATTAATGTTTCCTACCAATTTATATTTATTTTTAAATTATCTTTATCAGTTGCTTGTTTAGTTTCGTGCTTTTTTCTTGTTTTGTCTTTAACCGTCCTTTTTTGTACTCGCTTCCCATTTTCCTTTATCTTTTGTTTCTTCCCTATTAAAATGTTTTTCTTTAAGGGAAGCAAAATGTGAAAACTGGAAAATAATTATAACTCTAATGAGTAATTCAAGTATTATCCACGTGCAATAAATTGATGAAAACTACGAAATTTATATTGCGTTTCTGAAAAAAAATTAATACAATTTGATTTTGGTCAATGGAAAATGGTTAAAGTAAACCATGGAATAAAAAAACAACCTTTTTCACATTTTGCTTCGCTGCCGAGCTCTGCAAGAAAGTTATCGAAGCTTTAAATTGAGAAATCTACGAAAGAAAGATCAAAACAAAGGAAAACAAAAAACACATAATTATCAATAATATTACTTTGCAAAATTTCGAAAGACACAATTCAGATTTTTTTCCTCTAAATTGTTATGATTTATAAAACGACAGATGCAGAAAAGATACTTCTTACAACAAAACAACATCAGCAACAACAACAACAGCAACAACAACAACACCACCACCACCACCACCACCACCACCACCAACAACAACAACAACAATAGCAACACCAACAACAACAACTTGATAGTGTTGAGTGCTACACCAATAGTTAGAACTGTTTACCGCTTGACTCTGATTGATGATTTAGATCACATAATAATAATTATTGTTTGTCGATTCATGTGATACATGTTTTAACTTTAAATCACAGCTTAATAGGCTGAAAAGAGAATGCATTAGAATTGATTCTTGTATGAAAGCTAAGCATTTTAGAACCATCCACCATTAAGTTTTCTGCCCACCTATTTTTTTTTCTTTTGAAACATTCTTTTGTTATCCTTTCTTTTCATTCACATATGTAATACAATATATACATTTAACCTCTTCATTTTCCATTTTTTTTCTTATATAGGCCTTTTTAAGTATAATATGTATAATTATTTTATCACCTCCCAACTGTCGCTTCTCTCCCCTTCCGTATTTTTAAACATTCATTTTTAAATAGATTTTGAGCTAAGGAAAATGGGAATACGTAAAAAGTATCGGAATGGATGAGAGAGAGAGAGAGAGAGAGAGAGAGAGAGAGAGGGGGGGGAGACCAGAAGAGATACAGAGAGACTAAGGGTTGAAAGCACAATGTTGTGGTTAGCTTACGAATGGTAAGAAGGCTCACGACAAGTTTGAACTTTGTACCCAGTACCCAAGGTTGTTAAGGAATTGGGAGGGGAGGGAGAACAAGCTACGCAAGACGACAATTTTTCTTCGTGATGAGTTGGAGAGGAGGGAGAGAGAGGAGAGAGAGAGAGGGGGAGAGAGAGAGGGAGAGAGAGAGAGAGAAAGAGAGAGAGAGAGAGAGAGAGAAAAGAGAGAGAGAGAGAGAGAGAGAGAGAGAGAGAGAGAGAGAGAGAGAGAGAGGAAGTAAGAGAGAAATACAAAATACGAAATAACTTTATTGGATTTTGAGACCAATGGCCCATACATCAAATGAATAAACATGCAATATGATAACAAAGGTTTCCATTTTTCTTAAAATAGAGAAAGGCCCATGCCTTCCTTTAAATATTTGGATACTGCATTAAAAATTACATAATACCCTTCTTCTTTAACATTGCAAAAAATGCACAATTTGTCATCACTTAGTTTGAAAAGAAACATGTTTTTTGGTTTTTTTTAAGGTAGGCTTTTGGTGCGAAGCATTGTAAATATTCTTCGTCTTTCTGTGAGAGTGTAGTGAGAGTGTAGTGTTAGAACATAGGGAGCAGCGAACGGGGTGAGGATGGGAATCTAGGTGGGCGGGACATAATGTATCTATTTGAGCATTTAATTCCTGAGTACTCCAGCCATTGAGTCCTTCTTTAACTCTATTTTTAAAAATCTGAATCCCCGAATGTTTGACATACCCACACTACACCAAAGCCCAATGAAGATACTTGTTTGCGCATCGCGAATTTCCAATTTGAACGACCACTTGTATCATGGTGTACCAATTGTAGATAAACTTTCTTTAGAGAGTGAAAAGAGTAAGAGAGAGAGGGAGAGTGAGTGAGAAAGAGAGAGAGAGAGAGAGAGAGAGAGAAGAGAGAGAAGAGAGAGAGAGAGAGAGAGAGAGAGAGAGAGAGAGAGGGAGAGAGACAGGGAGGGAGGTTTAAAAGGTAAAACTAAGGTAGCATATTGCTGTTTGTAAATTAAAACAAAAGAGAAAAAAAAAACGTTCTGAATATTTAGTGAAATTGGTATAAAAAAAAACAACAACAGAATCTACTTTACGAATCAAACGTAATATTTATTACTATAGATTTAAGTAAAGTTTCTTACAATCGATTCAAAGAATGTTTAAACCATATACATATTTATACACATCATTCTATAGTGTGCCTACCAGTCTTCCTATATTTTTCAATCTCTCACTCTCTTTCTCTCTCACTTTCTCCCTTCCTGTATCTTGACAGGTTTTTCATGCTTTCTTTACAACACGTATGACAATATTATCTTTTCCCTAATGCTAACGGGGTAGTCATTCGCCACTAACCTTGTATAGAACCCCCATAATTGTCTGCTTTGGTTCTTTTATTCCGTTGGGAGATAAACTTCGATTTGTGTTGCTTGTTGAAGAGCAAGGCACATCGTATTCTTGTTTTTATTAATTTTTTTTTCACGAAAGTCGAGAAAACAGTTTCTACATTGTAATATAAATTGCCAAGTCTACGAATGGGTAGTTCGATTATCATGAATTTTTTTTAAAGAAAGAGTGATCCATTAAATTGCATTCAAAAACATCATAGAGGAAAAAATGGAAATTTACGATGCTCACGTTCTGTGTTAGTACAGTGCGCACCAAAGCACACAAACGGCTTCCATTGAGATGAGATCTGATTTTGGGTTTGTTTAGCCTCCAACGTGAGCACCACAAAGGCTATGTTGTGGACGGTCCCAGACAAACGTCTGACAATGTTACCCGCTGCCACACAGAGATAAAGCTGGATACCCGTGACTTTGCCGGTGACATTATGATGACACAAAAGTACTATGGAATAGTCCATTTAAGTGATATGAAGCTCGCATTTAGCTCTATAAATTGATATTGTGTCAGGGACAGCTCAAACCTCGCCGCATTAAGTTTCTTAAGTTCAAACCTGATAAGTTAAGTTGTGATTCCCAATTATGCGCACAACTGGTAAAATATTGAAATGGCCAATTTAAAAAAGAAATCTGGAAACACTTCCTCTTCTACTGAAGGAAACGTTTTGACGAGTTTTTATCGACGCTTTCAGTGAAGCTAAGCCAACAATTTACGAGAATATAATGATCGGTGAATGGTCGGGTTCCTTGCCTTGTGAATTGACATTTTTTAAATGAATAAACTCTGATATTATATTTAAAAGATTACCTCTAAAATAAAGGCGAGAAGCTTTTTCAAATGTGACCTAGATTTTGACTCAAGGGGTGAATACTCTTGAGTCTTTGAGTTTTGATACGCGAAAACGTCGAGCACGAGCTATATTGCTATTAGACACGCATGTTGAATTAAGACACCTAAAACACAAACAATCGGGGAAACCCGATGCCCTTTCATTATGACGCTGTAAGAAGCTTTGCGATCCATATTATGGTTACAGATGACGTAATTACATCTCTTAGTCATGGGGAAGTTCTAGTCGACTATTGGCTTAATAAGTCTAGGATAAAGCTATTAATGGGCTCCGGTACAGAGTTCCGTAACTGTCGTCTTCGTTTTTGCTAAGGTCCAAGTAATCACAAGGCCTTCTGAGTCTGTGTTTATGGGCGAGATCCAAAAATAATTATTCAACAGTGCCGTCACCATCTGATCAATACAAGTCAGTAGGAGACTGGAAGTCACGCCTGCCTCTGGGAGAGTTAACAAGGTCCTTGTTGACTGATCCGTTCCACTAGGACCCAACGAAAACACTGGGCTTTAAAAAAGGGTAGAGTCGGGCCTACCACCCACTGGTGATCACCACATGTTTTGAGTTCCACAGGACAATAACGGATGGCGTAATCGTGTCCCTTAGGCGTTGGGATTTCTGATCGCTCATTGGCTCCCTTAGACTAGCACGCAATTATATCCTTTAGGAATCAAGGGTGTGGCAACCATGGTGAATCAGGCACAGGTCGGGAATTTTGACTTTTGGAGTTATTGATCGTGTTTTAAAAAGAATCAAGTGCGCTTTAAGAGGCTAACAAATTTATAGCTCTATCATTTCTAGAATCATAGATATCCAGTGTATTTTGAAAATTAGAAAGGTCAATATATAGTATTTTTAAATGTTTAGATGGCTCTAGCTCAAAACTTATATTAGCGGCTTGTGCCTGATTCACCATGGTCTCTGATCGCTCGACGTTCATTGGCTCTGTAAGTCTAGAATAGAGCTATGATTGGACGCCAGTACGAATTCCTTTACCTATCGTCTTCTTTTCGCTAAAAGTCCGTTATCACAAAGCTTTCAATGCCTGGCGTTGGCGACGGGGCGCCATTGTTTTAAAAACAAGCTACGCAGTAATCCGCACCGAGTTAAACCCAAGGCTGAAAATAATGAAACTTTTTTTGTTTTTGTTTTTTTCCTTTTCCTGTCATGCGCACACCGCACAGCACTACCAGTTGCAGCGAGTGAAATTAGGCATGGCTGTTGCGAGTGCGAGATCATGTTGTGCTGCCTTTGTTGGAATTTCTCATCAACGTGCCATTATCTGGGTGCGATCGCAATTTCATAGATGACGGTAATCGATAGGCCTATTGCTGGCGGGATGACAATCTCTAGGTTGTACATTGTATCGCGGAGTGAGACGAGGCACTCATGCATATCCGGTAAATTACTGCGCCGTCCTAACGCACCCCGCCCACCTTTCCTTTGTTTAAGGTTCTAAGTTTTCCCGGTAAAAGTAATTACATTTAAATGACGTGCGGCGCGAATCATTCCTATACATCATTTTGTTTTTTGTGTTCTACTTAGCTGCGAAGTATTCCTTTTTAGATTTAATTTATAAAGAATTACGAGGCACAGCTTATGTTACTGATTAAATACATATTAGGCCTACTTTTTTAAGTTTGCAGAAAATTTTTAATTAAATAAAATTAAAGACTTTGTAAAGGTCTTTTCATTTAAAAAATGCAAGCAACAGAGATTTAATCTATTAGTTAAACATGCCACTGAAAATCCACACGAGTAAAAAATATTGCATATGCAACGTGCTTTTTTCTGTTTTCTCACCTGTCTTGAAATGTATTTTATGTATTGAAATAAATGGCTTACATACATCTAAAGTAAACAAAGCTATAACCTTATAATTCTATACAAGTTACAATTTTGAAGTTCTAACTTTGGGATTTGCTTAGGCTAGTGTGTATATCAATAAAACATCTCTCTCCTCTCTCTCTCTCTCTCTCTCTCTCTCTCTCTCTCTATCTCTCTCCATTTTATACAGCGGGTAATAATTTGCAAACCTTAAATGTACGTGTAATGTCACAATATGTAACAATAAAAAACTGTAACAACAACAAAAATAGCGATATGTTAATCCATGCGCAACCAGAAAAACGAATAATAAAGTATTGACGAACGTTTAGCTTGAAAGTTCAAATACATGTAGACAAATAGACAAAACCACCACTATGTGAGTAGCAATTGTTTTAAACCTGGACGTCAAACACTTGAAACAGGTGATTCTTTGCCACATCGCCTGTAATTCGAGAAAGGTCACATGGATGCAATATTTTCCTGTACTAAACGGCAGTTTAGCTGTAATTTGATATTTCTATAGTTGCTATATTTATACATAAAAAGTATACAGGACACAGTCTTATGTATCTCTAGGTTACAGTAAAATGATTATGGTCTATGACAAAGTTAAACAGGATCGTTGATTTGAATTGAGTACGCGGTATCATAAAATTACGAACATGAAACCTATAACTACGATATTTTTTTAGCTTCTCTAACATTCAGGTTACAACATTTTATTTGTTCTGCAGATTTAAACAAGGGGTTGGAGAGGACTAGTTTTAGTTATCAATAGTTATATCTTTTCTTCTTTTTGTCCAATTTTGGCCAACCTGCCTGTGAAAATATATCAAATATATCACTTATATAGTGGGTTGGGTTGGGTTGATTTAACGTCTAACAGCGGCACTATATATGTAAGATTGTAGACGGGCCCCAAGACGGACGTCTGACAACTTTATGTGCTGCCACACACGAGACAGGGCGGGGATGGATACCATGACTCCTGTTTTAGCCATTCACATTATACTGACACCGACCCAAACATTAGGGAACGCGACAGCCAGGATTCGAACTCGGGATCTTTTGCGACGGAAGCCGATGTTCTACCCCTGGACCACCGCGCCCCCACTTATATAGTGAGTATGCAAGATCCTCATAGCAATAACACTGTGAGATCAGCTTGTGAATCGTCTTACTTAGTTTATCGTCTTTTGTTTAACCGCGAGTATACTTATAATAGTGATATTAGAAAGTGTCAGCTTGTGAGATAACTATTCCCCTTGGGGGATTTTGCATGTAAGGGTTAGGATAAATTAGGCGATAAATTAGGTGATAAATTTCTTCTTAACGGAGGCGGAGTGGCTTAGGATAAATTAGGCGATAGCCTTTTTCATTTCACGGGGGGTGGGGGACTGGTTTATTTAGTAGAGGGTTAGTCTCCAGATCGGGAGGTCTGCGGTTCGAATCCCACGATCGGCAGATTTATTTGTCCGGATTATGTCCCTTGTGACTGGTTGGGTCGTGGGTGTCAGGCTGAGACAGGAGTCATGGTATCCCCGCCCTGTCTCGTGTGTGGCAGCATAGAAAATTGTCCTAGGTCGCCCAACATATAGCCTATATAGTGCTGACGTTGTACTTTAACCCAACGCATCTCTTCTTTTAACCTCAGCAATATCCCGGTCTGTTGATTTTCTTACCACGAGCATTTCCTTGAAGAAATGGAGTGAGTATTCGTCACGCCATATCCGCGTAGTCTCTCAACAGCGAAGCAGGCGAGGTGCCATTGCAAACTTCCGCCTAGATTTTGGTTCACCACGGCAAACAAAGCCGCATGGCTGTTGTAACTGTTTGACTGTTATTCGCCTGTCCTGCTTTACTAGTCCCTCACAAGTGGACACGTTTTTCTCAGTCACAAAAGATGTTGGCCGGCCTTCGCGAGGTTCATCCATCACTGACAAAAAGCCAGATTTGAACTTTCTCATCCAATGAGTCACCGACTACGTAGTTAGGGCACTTTTCAGCATAAACTTCTACCATCTGTTGATGAATTTCCGTGGGGGTATTGTCATTTTAAGTGAAGGAATTTGATGACAGAGCGATATTCAACGGCCTCCGAAAGACAGAGAGATAGAGAGAGTTTGTTGTTGTTGGGTTGGTTTAACGTCCAACAGCAGCACTATATAGGCTATTTTGTGGAGGGGCCCCAGACGGTGACAATTTTTTTGTGCTGCCACACACGAGACAGGGCGGGGATACCATGACTCTTGTAATAGACGAAAACAACAACAACAAAAAAACAACAAAAAAAAAAACGAAAAAACAAAAAACAAAACAAAAAGACAAACGAAACAGAAAAAAAGAAAAAAAAAACGAAAAAACAAAACTAGAAAAAAAAGCAATTGTCTTGAAACATTCCACAACACGGCGGTGAAATTCACTTTATTAAGGAGTGGCGCGATCAGGGGAAGTAAGGCTCGCTGTCATGGCAGACAATTTGTAAACAACAAATGACAACCTCCTAGGGGTTGTTTTACTTGATGCGCTAAAAGGTGCAGAAAAAAAATTCCGATTTTCCCCAAATTGTGCATGCCGTGTTCAACATAGATGATCTAGCTACCCACAAATTTCTTTACTCTAGTACAACTGCTTCAAGGTCAAGCTAAGGACATAATGAACACCCCTCGTATGTGTTGCCACACACAAGACATATCGGGGAGACCATGACTCCTGTCTCAGCCGGTCATATTAAACTGACACCGACCCAACTAGTAGGGGGCGAGATCGCCAGGGCTCGAACTACGGACCTCCTGCTACGGAAGCCGATGTTCTACCCCAGGGCTACCGCGCCCCCAACTTAAAGAAGGAAGCAAGCGCCTTAATCAACCCGATCCACATACGCAAAAACCTCTCCGTGAAACCTGTCACTATTGAACACTCTCTAGTAACACAGTGGGCCCTGCTTGTTGAACGCTCCCCGAAAGGTGATATCACGCAGTGCTCTAAGGCATGGGTCGTGGTGGGGATTCGTGTTCTGGGAGTGAGAGTAGTTTTTTGCGCTCGTGAGTGTCTTTTTCTGACTCCTTTTCTCCAGATCTCCTTCTGTCACCCTGCCCCTGTCACTTTTTTCAGCCTTTCTCTCTTTCACTTTCTGTATGCCTGTCTCTGTCTAATTCTCATTCTTCCTGTCACCCCTCTCTCTCTCTTTCTGTCTCTCAGTCTCATTAATAATTTATTGTCTCTGTCTACTTGTCTTAGACTTTTTTTTATGTCTCTCTTTCTTTCAATCTCTCTTAACCATTCTGCCTGCCTCTCTATCTCCTGCTCTCTCTTTATCTATGACGCAGTGACATCTCTCTCTCCCACTCACTCTCTCACTCCCCCTCTCTCTTTCATCTCTCTCTGCTATTCCCCCTCTCTGTCTCTCTCTCTCTCTCTCTCTCTCTCTCTCTCTCTCTCTCTCTCTCTCTCTCTTTCTCTCTCCCTCTCTTTCACTCCCTCTCCCTTTCTCTCTCTCCCTGTCCCTCTTACTCACTCTCCCTCTCTCTCACTCACTCACTTTCCCTCTCTTTCACTCACTCTCTTAATCTCTTTCACTCACTCTCTTAATCTCTTTCAATCACTCTCTCTGTCTCTCTCTCACACTCCAGTATCGTAGTGAGTCCAGGGTTATCACTCAAATGTGTCTTTATCTAAAAGTCTTCCTATTTTTTTATGGAAAAGAGAGAATGATATTTAGAGAGAGACAAAGAGTGAGAGAGAGAGAGAGAGAGAGTTAGAAAGAGAGAGAGAAAGAGAGTAGAGAGAGAGAGAGAGATAGAGAGAGAGAGAGTGATAGAGAGAGATAGATTACATGGAGAGAGGAACACATTCGAAGGCTTTGCTTGATGTAGAACCCTGTCTTTTCCTTCAGATTTTTTTGTACAAAACATCTTGGACGTTATGGTTGACCAATATTACATTGACATCATGTTAAACACAGCCCCTGTCGTGTTTTTAACAACTTATCCGTACGTCGGTGGTGACTTTTTGCCCTCAGAATTTTAATATGCAAAGAACTGATTCATACTTCGGGTGTGACGTCGATTCTATGTCATAGTATAAGATTGGTTTAAAAAATTACACAAATTAATGGTTCCATTATATTACATGTACATTATATGGAAGTATCGAAAGCTGGCACAAAGCTGGTTCCATTGTATTATAGATAAATTATTCTCTCCTGCTCTCTCTTTATCTATGAAGCAGTGACATATATCTCTCTCTCCCACTCACTCTCTCACTCCCCCTCTCTCTCCGTCTCTCTTTCACTCACTCTCCCTCTCTTTCACTCCCTGTCTCTCTTATTCCCTCTCCCTGTCCCTCTTACTCCCTCTCCCTCTCTCTCTCACTCACTCACTTTCCCTCTCTTTCACTCACTCTCTTAATCTCTTTCACTCACTCTCTTAATCTCTTTCAATCACTCTCTCTGTCTCTCTCTCACACTCCAGTATCGTAGTGAGTCCAGGGTTATCACTCAAATGTGTCTTTATCTAAAAGTCTTCCTATTTTTTTAATGGAAAAGAGAGAATGATATTTAGAGAGAGACAAAGAGTGCTAGAGAGAGACAGCGAGAGAGTTAGAAAGAGAGAGAGAGAGAGAGAGAGAGAGAGAGAGAGGGAGAGAGAGAGATAGAGAGAGAGAGAGAGAGAGAGTAGAGAGAGAGAGAGAGAGAGAGAGAGAGAGAGAGAGAGAGAGAGAGAGAGGGAGAGAGAGTTAGAAAGAGAGAGAGAAAGAGAGTAGAGAGAGAGAGAGAGATAGAGAGAGAGAGAGTGATAGAGAGAGATAGATTACATGGAGAGAGGCACACATTCGAAGGCTTTGCTTGATGTAGAACCCTGTCTTTTCCTTCAGATTTTTTTGTACAAAACATCTTGGACGTTATGGTTGACCAATATTACATTGACATCATGTTAAACACAGCCCCTGTCGTGTTTTTAACAACTTATCCGTACGTCGGTGGTGACTTTTTGCCCTCACAATTTTAATATGCAAAGAACTGATTCATACTTCGGGTGTGACGTCGATTCTATGTCATAGTATAAGATTGGTTTAAAAAATTACACAAATTAATGGTTCCATTATATTACATGTACATTATATGGAAGGATCGAAAGCTGGCACAAAGCTGGTTCCATTGTTTGGAAGGGCCAAAAGCTGGAACACTGTTGGGTTCTTTGGGATATGGATACCAGGATGGGTTCATAAATGGCACACAGTTGGTTTCTCTATATCATGAGTTTGGTCCCTTATCAAACTTTTTTCTTTGTAGGAGAGACGCTATCTCGTAATTTTACGTCTCTTAGGTTCCAATATGGCGATGCGTTCCAAAATTAACGTCTGACAAATCTACGTGTTGCCACACACAAGACAGTGCGGGTATATCATTCTGGACTCCTGTCTCAGCAAACCCCATGATACTGGTACCGATCCAATCAGTATAGGACGAAATCAGACAAACAAAAATCGTGGTTCCGACAGCGGACTTCCAGAATGCGTGACCAATGCTTTACCGCCTTCGCCCGTTCACCCCCATCTTGGCAAAATACATTGCCGCGGGGATTTAATAGGTTCAGCTCGTCGCGCTAGTTACAACGTTGTTAAAACTTTAAAAATTAATTTTAGGGCCGACTCGTACCAGAACCGGTTTTTAAACTGTTAATAAGCCGGTCTTACCCATATATATTTGTTATAACGGTTCCTTTTTGAAGTTTACTGGTAGCGGCCTGGCTTACTGAGACTTTGAACTTCTAATTTGAAGACCTGAGTTCGATCCTACCATCGGCCAAATTTATTAGTCTGATTCTGTACTTAACTGTTTTGGCCTATGTCAGTTTAATGTGAATAGCTGAGACAGCATTCCTGATATATCCATGCTCCGTCTCTGTGTGGCAGCATGTAAAATTTTCAGGTGCCGGTCTTGGGACCCGTCTACAACCGTCTACATGCGTCCACATTGGACGTGAGGACACCAACAAACTAACCGATTTATCTTTATCTTGCCCCTTTACCCACCGCTCCTCTTTTATCTCGCATACCCTCTTACCCTTCATCTCTCAACCATTTCGCGAGACCACATAGATACTATTCCATGTGCAGAAATGCAATTTTTCCGTTAATTTACGGATTTTCAGCAGGGAAAACGTTCAATAAAGATATATGTCAGGGACTTATCTTTTGGGACTCAATATGATTCCCCGCTTTAAAATGCAAAAAGGTTCAATTAAACAACAAAAGAAAACGATGCAGTTGGCATCACTGCATGTGACATAAAACATGGGTTCAAGTCTCAAGCCATCCCCACCCCCTCCCCTGAAAGGATCCTATCCACCATCATTGTTAATTAACATATTAACGAACGTTTCCATCTACAGGTACCGCATGCCGTGGGACAGCCTGCCCAACACAAACTGTCTGCGCATGTTCTGCCGAAGCGACGGTGACTGCTGCCGTCGCTACTCCAAGTGCAATGCGCAGGCGCACGTCTGCTACGACTGCTGGTACGGCTTCCCATGCTCCTCTAGCCACGACTGCTGCCACCGCTTCCCCTACTGCGACCCCGTGCGACGCACATGCGCAAAATAAGGGACGCCGGAAGACGGATCTCGGAAGCAGGGTAGAAAGTGCAAAGTGAAAGTATGTGTAGACATCCGACTGCGACAGTATACATACGACGATTACGTACATGTAGATAGCTAGTCGGATCTCTTGATATACTTTCTCTTTGTACTTAGCACCCTAGATCTAGATGTATATGATCGTCAGAACATACGTGTATATCTAGACGATGAAGGAAATTTATGATTGCTTGATGGGTAATTAAAGTACCATGTACTTGTTTGTCCAATAAAATTACATTACATGAACTTAAAAAAAAATTACTCTCCTTTGAAACATTGGCTTGAAAGTGTAATAATATTAAAGACAAACATGACAATAACTGAGTGAGGACTACGAAAGAAAACGGCTTAACGGTTCTCATGTTTCAAAAAAATATAGATTTTTCTTTGTAAAATGTTATTCTAAAGACTTAGCCTGCTGGGCAATATGTGACGAGGTCAAATAAATAGGTGAATGGTGTTGTGTGAATATCGATTTTTCTCGTCATTTTATTTTAATCTGCTATTGTGTTGCTTTATGTAACGTTGCCAAGAAGTTATTACAAGCGGCTTGACGTGTATTTATATAATCTTTGGACTTGTCATTAAATTCTTCTTAACGATGACGCTACGGGTAGTGCTAGAGAACTAAGAGACATCCTAGATCTTTAGTTACTGTGGACTCAAAAGCAGCTGAATCTTGACTAAAGTGTTGGCCTTCCAGTCCAAATTCATTCTGTAGCTACTTCAGACCAAAATTGGTTGAAAATTGAACTAATTGTACTATAATTATTTTTCAGTTTGTGCCGGGTATAACGAAATCGGCGACTAGCTTAGACTGCTCTTATGTTGAGCTCAATTGACTACTTGGTGTCCAACGTTAACATTACGTATTATATTGTGGAAGAATCCCAGGTCTAACTTTTATCATGTACTGTCACACAAGACAGCGTGCAATATTGTGAACTCCTGCCTCAGTCAGTCACATAATACTCACAACAACCTTACCAGTGGGAGACGAAATCAGACAAAACGTTTTTGACCAGTCTATCCTGATACGTGTATAATGCAAACACTAACGCTCTGGAGGTTCGAATATATGGCAAATGTTCATGAGTTAGGCCACAAATAAAACAACAGCTTCTTTTTTTGCACGTGCAAAGATCTAAAAATAAAAAAAGAATGTCATATATATATATATATATAAAAAAGTTATTCAAAAACGGCCCTTATTTATCAGCCTGCCCTCGTATATATATATGTGTCCATTTGCCATACAGGACAAAAGCTTTAAAGCGCATACAATGCAGTTTTTTTTAAGGAACTACCGGTAATTACTTTATGGCAGTCGTGAAATGCACCACTCATAGTTGTAGATATGTGAAATTTTGAAAAGAAGCTACGTTACTAGCCTTACACCTTCATTCAAGAATGCCAGAGTACCTATGCCACGAGGAACTGAAGATATTTTGGATGTTATTTTACTTTTGCAAAAAATAGTGACGCAGCTTAGACATGGATTTTAAACAAAAAATTATGTTTCAAAATCGAACTAATTCAATTTAGGAAAGGGTTTTTCTACATTAAGGTAGCAAATTCTCAAACCAAGCTGCATTGACAAAATGAAAAGCACCTGTAGACGTTTAACAATGGTCCTGAAAAGTAACGGTAAACTTTTTTCAAGCTGGATGCACGTCATAACAGGAACACAGAAAAAAACAAGGTTAAAAAACAAAACAAAAAAGTACTATGTTGAGGACACTTCTTGATAATTCCACAACAAATGGAGAAGATGAATCCAGCATCATGAGCATGGCTATTATTGTGACCAACCTATATAATTATGGCCTTGCATAATTCTGTTTGTTTTGTTGCCCAGCATCCAACGTCAGCATTATACATGTATTGCTATACTGTGGACGTACCCCAAAACTGACATCAGAGAATTTTACGTACTGCCACACACAAGACAGGGTGGGAAGACCTAAGTAAACTCCTATCTCAACCGATCACATCAAACTGACACCAACCTAACCAGAGGGGAACAAAATCGCACAATTACATTTTTGACCAAACAATTTTAATTGATTCAAACCGCAGACCTTCTGATCTGGAGACCCACGCTCTACTACTTGAGCCCTTTCGCCCCTCCAACACACACAAGCATACAAATAAATAAATATGAATGCAACAAAGATGGTCTGTGTGCAACAGTTTTTTTTATTCCAATTTAACTTTCTAGAGGACAGGCTTTTAAAAACTAAATTTGTTTAAAACTAAAACAGTTTTAAAAAAAGTATAAGAAGATATGTATTTTGGAAAATATATTAATAATAATAATATATTTATGTATAAAAAAGTTTTCGAAATATCTTTAAAAAAAATTATTTATTCATTTGCAACAACACTATTTGAAACTATTATTACTTTATAGGCACAGAAAGGTACTAATGTTTTACACCTCTAATTTGAATAGCCAGTATATCTCGAGTCATCCCAAAGAGGAAAAAAATTACATTGAAAGAAAGAAAAAGTGATTTGGTAATTTCAGTCCTTACATGCCACCATGGGCAAAATATCAATTTATCATGGGTGAAACGCTTCACAAAGAAGTAAGGAAAAAGCCATGTGCAAATCTAAAAGTTTTGTTTCACTGTCTAAAAAAATAATAATGTAAAAAATGCATCGATCTGATGTAAATTAACATAATAATTCATTTTTCCTCCTAGTGTAAATTAAATGATTTTTAAGAAACATAAATAATAACTGTAACACCTAGATTGTTGTTTTTTTTTCAACAGAAAATATGGCACATTAAGCTATTCAACAAATATTGAGGCTGCAAAAAAAGATAGGCTGGTTGTAGAACAAAGGAATAATCAGAGAGAAAGAGAGAGGGAAGCAATTACATTAATAAAGCACCATCTACAATGTTTGAAAACTGATAGAATAAATGCATGTCAAACAAATCCAATAAATTGAATAAGAGAAAAACAATAGTACAAGCTCCAGTTTTGCATTTTAGGTTTCCTTTAGGGAAAGCGCCATACAAAACTATTGGTCCTGTAATTATTTTTATTATTAAATGTAAATGAGTTTTTATCTCATTATAGAGCAGATAGATGGGGGAATCTTCAAAGATTCGTATGCTTGGTTAGTGTCATTTTGGTCTATCTAAAGAAGGTGGTTTAATACCTGTCCGCCATCAATGTTTTGACTACAAAGCTTACAGTCAAATACAGTCTCTGTTTCAGAGTAAGTAGGTGATGAGAGTACCGGCACAACAATACTTCAAAGATACATAAACTCTACAGCATGGCACATGAGTTTTTTTGTTTTTTTTTCAAGGACGTCAGCACAGTAACGGCTATATTGTAAATCATGACACATAGACTTTACTTTAACACCCACTGCTTGCATCATAAAGACGAAAAAGAACAATTTTTTTGTTCAATATTCACAGTTACTTGAACTAAAAGAAATTTATACAATGATTGTGGAGATCTCAACAACAACAACAACAACAAAAGTATCATTTTGTTACAGCAATCCTCTGATAATGGAGCTGACAGACTCTTGTTTAGCTCTGCTGCTGCTTGCGAAGTCTGGCGTACTCTTTCAATCTGAAATCAGTTGACAACATTGAATGCTTATTGTTATGTTGAAATGTATGGCAATACAATAAATCACACGGATTATATAGTAATACACTTCGCTAAATGTCAAGGAAGAAAGAAACAAGTTTTATTTCCTGTAAGAAGAACATCCGTTTTAATGATATAGTCTTCAGTCGACAATTGAAAATGATGAATATAGGTATTCCATCCTCTTAAGCCTTTATAACAAACCATCCTTTATTAATATTATTATTACCAATATAAGCTTCAACCCCTATTTTAATGCTTTCAAAAATAACAATTTGTACCTTTAATTAAATCACACTCTTTGATTAACATTAATGACAATTATGATTTATCATTTGGGTGGTTTCCCAAATCTAGGGCTGCACTGTGGACGAGTCTTAAGCGTCATCTGACAATTTTACGTGCTGCCACTCAGAGGCTGAGTGGCGACTCTAAGAATTCTGACTGAGCCAGTCATATTATATGGATGCCTAACCAATAGGCCACAAATCACACAAAAAATAATTTGCCCAAACATGTCATCGAACTGAAGACCTCTGAATAGAAGTCAAATGCTTTAAACCACTGAGCCAGATTGAAAAAAAAATAGTGAAGTCAAGTTAATAGCTGCATTTTGGCTAAGATGGTTCACTTTCTGTAATTTTGGAGAGACTATTAAAAAAAAGTTTAAAAAAAACAACATATAATAGCAATAATAATAATAATAATAATAACAACAACAACAACAACAACAACAACAACAACAACAACAATAATAGTAATGATAATAATAATAATAATAATAATAATAATAATAATAATAATAATAATAATAATAATAATAAAAATAAAAATAGTATTAGTAATAATTGTGAAGAAATAAAATAAAAGTTGTCTTTGAAGTGTCACATGAAAAAAAAGCAGATGTTTTACTGCCTAATTTTTTTTTGCAATAATTATCTTATACTGTTGAGGACATTAACTCAGGAGAGTCACAAGTAAGCAGTAAGTCTAGACATTTTAACTGAAGTTTTTATATTTTACAACAAAAAAAAAAAAAAAAAATTCCTAACTCTACTTTGTTTATTTGAATTAAAAAAAAAAAAACTGTAAATAATGTGATTTTATGAACAAATCTAGAAAAATCACCGTGATTCCTTTGACTTAATCAAAGCATGTGTGAGCACTTACCTAAGGGAGTTAATCTTGATGAAGCCACCTGCATCAGTCGGCTCGTAATCTCCTTGAACGTTCATACTGCAGGAGTAAAGAAATCATTGAGTAAATTTATAAAGTATACTGTTACTAGTGAAAAAGTCAAACTTTGCTAAATATCATTATCAGTATGCATAAGCAATGTTGGTTTATTTCTAAATGTCCAATGTTAGCAAGTAGTCTCCATTGCAAACAGGTCCCAAGACTGACATCTGAAAATGTTATGTCCAACCACAAAGAGAAATAGCAGTTTACAGTGGACTTCTATTTCAGCCAATCACATCCTAATCAACCAGCAGGAAAAAAAAATTGACTCTAGGTTAAACTGGGGAACTCCTAATTAGATTTCCTCAGTCAGTTCAATCTGCAATGAGCAGGTCGACACTATTTTTTTAAACAGAAGATATGCAAATATACAATGGGGTCCATTTATGATGAACCTCTTGGGAAAAGCCTAAAAGTTTATTTTATCCCAAGAACAATTTAGAGATTAGCCTATGTCGACAACACGCATCAGAGGGGGCTTGAAGTCAAACCCAAAAAACTGGTTCTTCTACATACAAAAAAATAGAAACAAGATTTCATCTTGGAAAGCCTTAGATGGATTCAAATGTACATCTCATGATGAAAGATGAAAAGTACTGCCATTCTCTCTGGGTTTAACATCTCCTAGGTTCCCCCTGACGAATCCTATACGGCGACAGGAGGCATTGATGATAGAAGTCAGAAAGTCAAGGCGAAGACAAGACATAAAAAATCTTAACGTAGTCCAACTTACTACAACTTGGCCAGTCTTTTATGTACAGTGATGCTTGTTGGATCCTTATTTTTTATCTAACTTTTTTGCATAAAGCTGCATAGCATTAAATCACAAGAGATAAGTAGACTTTCACTGAACTTGGACATGCCAACTTTTTTTTTTTGTACTGGAAATTTGTAAATTTACACGAAATTGGCATCACTGTTTTGTAGGGGTTCCCAATTTCTCAAGGCACTGACCTGACAAGCTCTTCATTGTAGAGTGAGAGCTCCGAGCGACGACCGAGGATGTAGGCCCGGCCCTTGTAGAGTTTCATGGTGACCACGCCCTCCACACTCTCCTGACTCAGGGCGATGCACTTCCGGGTGAACTCACACTCGGGGCTGAACCAGAAGCCTGCGGAGGAAACAATATATAAATTTATAGTGCACTTTAACATCTCTACTCAATTTGACAGAATTCTGGTTTATTTCTCTTTTTCCGATGTTTCCAACACAATGTGTCAATTAATAAATAATTATTTGCCACAAAGAAAAGGGATGTTTTTGTGTGTCTGTGCTAAGTCTATAAATAGCCTCCTAAAAACACTTTTTATAGGCTAGATAAGCCAATGAATGATGTAGGAAAGTACAGTATATTGGTTAATCAAAACATCCAATGTCAGCAGATAGTCTACATTGCATTGAGTCTGTTATGTTTCAGTTCGAATCCTTTTTTGCATGGAACAACATTCCTACTGTGGGTTTCTTGACTGAAAGGGTTATGCGTTTAGAACCCTTGTAGCCCCAATTGAAAGTTCTACAATAGAGAAATGAAAATAACAGCTGAGGATCGAACCTTTGATCTCCTACTCGTCAATCCAGAGCACTAATGATAGTGATATTTGGTACCTTATAATACTAAAAATGCAATCTTCAAATTAATGTTATATCCCATAGGTTTCCGGAAAAAAAGAGGGTGGGTGGAAAAAGAGCAGCGACACCAAAGATTTGAACCTTGAACCTCCTGCTCCTCAGTCCTGAGCACTGAGCTTAATTAGATCTACATTCCACGAAATATCAGCCTTAGATTTTCAGACACCTGCAGATATGCTATATAATTATGCTATATTTTAAATGTTCCAAAGACTAACATCTAACAACTCTATGAGCTGTCACACAGAGACAGTGCAGGAGTACCATGACCATGACAACTACCCAACCAGTAGTGCCTGCTTACTTACCCTTGTAGACTTGATCGCCAAACTTAAGATCCAGATCTCTCTTTATTCTTCTCATTTCCTGCAGTTAAAAAGTATGCAAAAACAAAAACAATCCTGAAACTTGCCAAAACATTTCATTATTCTTAAACAAATCCAGTTCATGGCATTTCAAAGAAAAAATATGTATTTCCAGTTTATGGCATTTCAGAACAGGAAAATATGAGCTAATAGCAAAAATACGACTACATTTAACACAACTTGGCTCTTGAACACCTCCCCTCCCTCTAAAAATATATAGATTCAAAGAAACTAAAAAAAAAAAAAAAAGATTGAATAAAGATTTCTTTTCCTCAAACTTTTAAAATCATGTGGGTTTTTTTTCCTCTGATTTCAAAAGTTAAGTAGTACAAAATGTACTAAAGGTTTTCTTTATTAACATGCATTGTTATGTACAATTGTGCTCTAAACTTAGATCCCAAAATAAAAATATTCTTACATAGGGAATAAACCCTTACACCAGGATCTCATTTTATAACCTAGTTGTACCTATACGCAATATATTTAAGAAAATAATATCACAAATGATGCATGTTGATATTGAGGTCACACTAGCCATATATTCAAAAACTTTAGTTACCGGTACCCAGAAGTTTCACAACATCCAACATCAGCACTATATAGGCTATATTGTGGGCTGACCCCAAGACTGACGGGTGACAATTTTATGTGCTGCCACACATAAGACAGGGCTGGTATATGTGTATATATTATTCTGACACCACCCCAACAAGTTGGACGAACTATGTTTTGTGCCATACCCGATCCATAGTGAAGATCTCAATGTCTGTATGGGCTTCAATCAGGATTGTGCCTCCTGGAGTTTCGTAGATTCCTGAACAAACACCAAAGTTTAGACAAACTTTTATGTATCAAATAGACCAACAAAAATTAATCATCTTTCATTTAGCAAACAAATCAAATTTATAAAATAATCATCCTTCACCACAACCTGGTAAAAAAATATTTACCCTCTATATGCCGGTAAAAAGATTTTTACCCTCTATATGCCGGTAAAAAGATTTTTACCCTCTATATGCTGCACATCATGATATTCATGACAATTAACATGATTCACTTTACCTTTCTTATCTTTAGGAGATACTATATGGAGTTACATTTGTACAAAGGGCAGTTACCACAATAAAACTATGGACAAAATATAAAAACATTTTTACCTACCTGCCATAGGTCTAAATTTAATTTTCGGTTGTTTCCATTTTACCACCCTATCTCTATAGTAGACTGATCTTCCAACATGAAAATAAATTATTCTTTTTTATTTGGTCATTATGTCAAAACTACTAAAAGTGAAAAATAACATTACTATTTGCTAGCTCTATGATGATATGATAATATGATAATATCAAATATTACATCTTCAAAGAGAAAGATGAAAGCTCACCTCTGGACTTCATCCCAATGGATCTGTTCTCCACGAGATCCACACGGCCAATACTGTGTTTGCCCCTGTATAGAATAAAAATGATTGGTAGAGAACAATGACATTCTGCTTGTTAAGCTTTGACTTATTGTTTATAACGACCCATTAAACCTTTTTTTACATGCATAAAAAAGGATTCGTGCAGAGCACCAACATTCTTCATATCAAAAGTTTAGACTTTTCATTATTTGTAATGATATGTTTTTCCTGTACAAAAAAGGTGGTATTTCATGCGATAAACCATTTCAGAACACCAACATTCTCTTTATCTCTTTAACTCATTCAAACATTCAGTTTAATTTTTTATTTTTGAAAATGACCAATTTAGCATTTCTTTTTTAAGATCTAGGGCCCAGCAACTTCCCAACATCAAACTGAAGATTCTGGCTGGCCTTCTTCAGCTCGGACCATGTTTTACCAGAAGTTTTTATCTCGGAATCAGTGCTTCTGGCATCTGATCTTGCATTATCCTTGGGGATTCCATTCCAGGGCTTGTCTTGTTGTTTGGGATAATGGCTTTCAAAGTTTGTAGCCCATCCAGCCCCAGTTACCCCTTATTATCTTCACCTCAACGGAGGTTTGCTTTGCTCTGTCTCACTTTCTCATAGACCTTTTTCTCATGTCTAACTCAAAACTTTATTAACCTTGACTCACCCTAGCTCATTCAGGTAGACAAACACATCCAACGGATTTGTCTTGCTTACGTTGGCTGTCAGGTTAGTGACTCGAACTGCGGCTCCTAGACAGAGAGATATCAAAGTTGTTATCAGAACTTATGATGTAAAATTTATCATTTTTAGATAATTCTGAAATAAAATTTTTACTTTCTCAATGCTTGATTGGCAGATTGAAAGGAAGAAGAGTGAAAGGCCAACCAAGTAGAAAGTGGTACAATGACATAAAAGAATGGACAGGCCCCAACTATATGTGAACCACAGACTGGCGCAGGAATATTTGATGTGTCATGTTAACCCCAAATCGGGAGGGCGCAATAATCCAATGCTTTTTATATTCTCTATGTATATCTGCAGTTATGTAACTCAAGGTCTTTGTTAGTCACTAAATTACGGTTACCAAATGTTTTGTTTGTTTAAGTATTTAGCATTGTATATGGCTAAACAAAATTGACCCTAAGGTTTGTTTAATTTTTTTTCTTTTGAAACTATATTCCTATAATACCCATTTTGAGTATTTTGAAGTATGGATCCACAGAGACTCCAGGGCAGACAACTAGAGTTAAATGTGTAAGGGGTGGGGTGCTTTAATTTCCCTTCCTTCTAAGCTCCTATTGCTTACTCATAAAGACACCCACACCTATACAAGACAACAACACAAAATAGGTTCGTATTCAAACACAACACAAGGTGCAAGTTTTATCAAAGGAAAGATATAATAGTTTATTAAAGTAATGAATAGCAAAAGTACAGTCTGTGTTATTCACTGAATATCTGACCTTTTTTGAACTCGAGCTCAATGACGTCAGCTTCTTCTGGAGCTTTCTCAGGGTCCACCGTCATCTGGTACAGACCGTCAGGTGCATGGTGGTCAGGGTTCTCCAGCACTCCAGACTCGTAGCTGAGGGCGCGTGGAATTAGAAGTGAGAAAAGAGAAAAGTAACATTAACAATCATAGAAAGTGTGACAAAAATAAAGAGAAAAATGATTGAAGGTGAGAACAGTACATGTGAATGTGAGACACTGAAAAGATAAAAAAGTAACAACAATTTTAACACGAGACGGATTTAAAGTAATAGGAATTGAAAGCTGAGACATAGGAATGCAGTCATAGTCACTAAAAACAACTGGGTCTATCAACACTGTCAAACAATCTAATTCAGGAAGAGTAGTGGTCTAGTGGTACAAACTATGCTCTCTTTGAGCAGCAATGAAATTCAATGTAAATACATCTACAAGTTGTAAGTTCTAGTCCCACAAAATGCAATCATTTTTCAGTCATTTCCACTATAGGCCTACAGGCTACTTCTAACCACTGTAGAAAAAAAACTGAAAAAATCCAGCTCTACTTATAATTATTCTAATAAATAATGAAGCAATCACAAATTTTATCTCATGGGCAAAAAAACTAAAAAAGGGTATTTTAAAATTAAAAACTGTGTTTAGCTTTATTGCGCATTCTTCTGTATACAACAAGTTTTTGTATAAATACAAATATCCTAGTGGTCTGTCTCTTAAATCTAACTCTATACAAGCAAATCACCAGTCCCCGAGTAGATACAAACCTAATGTGCATCAAGTTTGCATCCATGCTCCACGGAGCTTTCAGGGTTACAGGCAGAGGGATGCCTTTTTCCTGAAGATGCAAGCAAAACAAAATATTAAAATGTGTTGTTAAGTGTTACATCTCCGTAGTTTAAAAAAAAACCCACAATAAGAATTCACATCAGAGTACGAGTTGTGTGAGTTGAGCTGTTTAACTTCCAGCACTATATTGGGAGGGGTGTCTCTCTCATAAAGACA
>RQTK01001386.1:47700-61183 GCA_003991915.1 Elysia chlorotica | reverse complement strand
AGAGAGGGAGGGAGGGAGAGAGAGAGAGAGAGAGAGAGAGGGAGAGAGAGGGAGAGAGAAAAAGTGGGAGAGAGAGAGGGATATATGCATCACACTATCCTGTCCTACATACACCTTTTTTCCCTAAGACCACTTCTTAAACCGTCCACGAGATAGCCTATAAGTTGCTGATGTTGGACGTTAAAACCCAACCAACCAAACCTAATTTACACTGACCTCGTTTGGGGCATCTCACTCATGCTCTGGTTTACACGACTCCCCAGGCGGTGACCAGTCACGTGATTGCAGGGTCAGTCGTGGACTCCAGCCAGTGGCAGGACGGTCAAACATTGACCATGATGAACAACAAGTCCGTGACCATCCGGGTCATTGACGGGGGTAAGCTTACCTTTACTTCCTACCTTTCTGTTTTACTTCCTACCTGGGGGAGGGGTGGTGGTCCAGGGGTAGAACATCAGCTTCTCACGCAAAAGGTCCCGAGTTCGAATCCTGGCTGTTGCTTTACCTACTGGTTGGGTCGGTGTCAGTATAATGTGACCGGCAGAGACTGGTATCCCCGCCCTGTCTCGCGTGTGGCAGCACATAAATATGTCAGACGTTCGTCTTAGGAACCGTCCACAATATAGCCTATATAGTGCTGCTGGTTGACGTTAAATCAACCCAACCCAACTTCCTACCTTTCTTTTTTACTTCCTACCTCTCTGTTTTACTTCCTACCTTTCTGTTTTACTTCCTAGCTTTCTGTTTTACTTCCTACCTTTCTGTTTTACTTTCTACCTTTCTGTTTTACTTCCTACCTTTCTGTTTTAATTCTTACCTTTCTGTTTTACTTCCTACCTTTCTGTTTTACTTCCTACCTTTCTGTTTTACTTCCTACCTTTCTGTTTTACTTCCTACCTTTCTGTTTTACTTCCTACCTTTCTGTTTTCCTTAATTATTCCTTCCTTAGCTATCTACCCACTTCTAAGGCTAACTCACTACCTAAGTGACCTACCTATTTACCTGTCTACCTAACTCTCCATCTAACTACCTACCTCGCTAGATAACTGCCTTAGCTACCTAGCTTTATACCTGTCTACCTTTTTAATTACCTACGTACCTCGTTAACTAATTACCTAACTAAATATCTACCTACCTGTTTACCAACTTCCCTACCTACCAACCTACCTATTTACCTAACAACCGCTCTACCTGTCTTCTATTTCTTCGTGCCTCATTTTGTTTCATGTTTTTTTCTTACCTACCTACTTACTTACTTCCTTACTTCCTTACTTATTCACTTCATTACTTACTTACTTACCTTTTTACTTACATACATACTAACTTACTTACTTACTTACTTACCTGAGTACCTACTTACAAACTTACTCATTTACTTACCTGCTTATTCACTCTATTACTCACCGGCATATCTTCTTACTTAATTATGCAATTTTTTACCCACTTACTAACCCACATACTCACTTACCTTCTTTCTTACCTACTTAATTACCTACTTTCTTACCGGCTTACGTACCTATAAACCAATAGGTTACTTACCAATATACATACTTTTCTAATTATATACTTACTAAATCACCTACTTTCTTACATACTTAAATTGTACTTCCCTACATGCCTACTTATATAGTTACCTGCATCACTAACCTACTTACTTTCTCTCTGGGCTTGGCGGAGTGAGGTGCGGGGTTTTTACTTTAACTCTCAACTCTTTGGCAATAAATCAGATTAACTCAAATATTGGGTTTTCCCTTTAACCCTCAACTCTCTGTCAACAAATCAGATTAACTCAAATATTGGGTTTTTCCTTTAACCTTCAGCTCTTTGCCAATAAACCAGATTTACTCAAATATTGGGTTTTCCCTTTAACCCTCAGCTCTTATTCCCTTTAACCCTCAACTCTTTATCAATAAATCAGATTAACTCAAATATTGGGTTTTTCCTTTTCAACTCTTTGTCAACAAATGAGATTTACTCAACTATTGGGTTTTCCCTTTAACCCTCAGCTCTTTGTCAACAAATGAGATTAACTCAAGTATTGGGTTTTCCCTTTAACCCTCAACTCGTTGTCAATAAACCAGATTAACTCAAATTTTGGGTTTTCCCTTTAACCCTCAGCTCTTTGTCAACAAATCAGATTACCTCAAGTATTGAGTTTTCCCTTTAACCCTCAACTCTTTGTCAATAAATCAGATTAACTCAACTATTGGGTTTTCCCTTTAACCCTCAACTCTTTGTCAATAAATCAGATTAACTCAAATATTGGGTTTTCCCTTTAACCCTTAACTCTTTGCCAATAAATCAGATTAACTCAAATATTGGGTTTTCCCTACAACCCTCAACTCTTTGTCAATAAATCAGATTAACTCAAATATTGGGTTTTCCCTTTAACCCTCAACTCTCTGTCAACAAATGAGATTAACTCAACTATTGGGTTTTCCCGCAGACTTTTACCTGGAGACGCCTGATCGCCGGGTGCGGTCACGTGTGGAGGTCAGGGACATTGGGGTCATCAACGGAGTGGTGCACCTGGTCAAGAACGTCCTCTATTGTGACCAGTTCACCATCTGGGAGGCGGTGTCGGACATGCCACAGCTCAGGTTTGTTACGTTAACCCCTGCGGTGCAATGTGTTTTTATACACAATGAACGTATAATGTGATGTTTTGTTTACATTAACCCCTTCGATGCAAGACATTTTGCTACACACTTTACGTATAATGTAATATGCCCTGTCGGACATGCCGCAGCTCAGGTTTGTGACGTTAACCCCTACGGTGCAAGGCGTTTTCTACACAATGAACGTTTAATTTAATATTTCGTTTACATTAACCCCTGCGGTGCAAGACGTTTTGCTACACGTTTTTACGTTTAATGTAATATGCCCTGTCGGACATGCCGCAGCTCAGGTTTGTTACGTTAACCCCTGCGGTGCAAGGCGTTTTGCTACACACTTAACGTTTAATGTAATATGCCCTGTCAGACATACCCCAGCTCAGGTTTGTTACGTTAACCCCTGAGGTGCAAGGCGTTTTTGCTACACACTTTACGTTAAATGTATTATTTCGTTTACATTAACCCCTTCGGTGCAAGACGTTTCACTGCACTCTTTACGTATAATTTAATATGCCCTGTCTGACATGCAAGACGTTTCGCTGCACGTTTTATGTTAAATGTAATATTTCGTTTACTTTAACCCCTTCGGCGCAAGACGTTTTTTTACACAATTCGTTTACATTAACCCCTTCGGTGCAAGACGTTTTTTTACACAATTTACGTTTAATGTAATATTTCGTTTACATTAACCCCTTCGGTGCAAGGCGTTTTTCTACACACTTTACGTTTAATGTAATATTTCGTTTGCATTAACCCCTGCGGTGCAAGGCGTTTTTCTACACACTTTAACGTTTAATGTAATATGTCTTTTACATTAACCCCTTCGGTTTAAGGCGTTTTTCTACACAATTTACGTTTCATGTTAAATGTATTACTTCTTATAACGTTGCATAAACCCCTACGCTCCCAAGAAGTCTTTTCACGACATTAATATTATTTTGGGTTTAATATGATATGTTGGCTGCATTATCTTTAAGTTTTACAGCTTCTTCTTCTTCTTCTTCTTCTTCGTTCACTTGAAAATGACTACACAGAAAGTCCCGAATCTAGTATATAGTCCACAGTCTTTTGAAGTTCAACCAAGGGTCCATATAGTTTTCTTTCCATGGTATGTTCTTCTGGCCAATGTTTGTTTCTTGTCTCCTGAAGTTGTCTGCATTCTTGTAGAACATGTTCTGTTGTTTGGTGTCTGTGTCCACAGCCACAGTTAGCAGAGTTTCCTATTTTGGTTTTGTCGGTGTCAGTATAATGTGATCGGCTAAGACAGGAGTCATGGTATCCCCGCCCTGTCTCGTGTGTGGCAGCACATAAAATTGTCAGACGTCCGTCTTGGGGCCCGTCCACAATATAGCCTATATAGTGCTGCTGTTGGACGTTAAACCAACCCAACCAACCAACCATGTCCACAGCCACGGTTAGCAGAGTTTCCTTATTTTGAATTTGTTGTACATCATTATTATTGCTTTGATACTTCGGTGGAAAGCGCGATATAAGTAAGATTATTATTATTATTATTATTATTATTATTATTATTATTATTATTATTATTATTATTATTATTATTATTATCATTAGTTTCCTATTTTGAATTTGTTGTACAACATTAAGAAATAATTTATGTGTGGGTACACCCAGGTCCATCCCTATTTTGAATTTGTTGTACATCATTAATAAATAATTATATTGTGTGTGTGTGTCCACGACCAGGTCCATCCACGACTTCCTCAACGCGCACTTCCAGGAGATGCGGGCGATGCTAAACATGAGCACGAGTCCGGAGAACACGGTGTTCCTGCCGAGCAACGAGGTGATGGCGAGGGCACTGGACTACCTCAACGTCCTGGTGGCGGTCGACTCGGGCACGCTGCTCAAAGTAGGTCACCATGTCACTGGAAGTGGGTCATTTTGTCACTCAAAGTAGGTCAACCTGTCACTTAAAGTGGATCATCTTGTCACTCAAAGTAGGTCATCATGTCACTCAAAGTAGGTCTTTTCTTTTCTTATTTGCCTTTTATACCATAATAAATTTTGTTAAATGCTAATAACGCAAATGCTGCATTAGCCAAACAAACACCAATTTTACCATAAAACAGGTGATAGTCATTAATCTCTAATAACTTGTTTTTTTGTTGTTGTTATTTTGTTGTCTCTGGCATTATTTTCAGGCACTTCAGGGTCATGTGATCTCTGGTCGCCATTCGTCGTCCAGCTTTGTGGGGGAATCTACCTACACTACATTAACACAGAGTCGCCGCAACATCTCCATTCACAAAGGGGAGGGCAACTCAGGTAGCTCTAGCTCAATGGTTACTGTAGCTCAAGGGTTACTATAGTTAAAGCGTTTCTGTAGATCAAAGGATACTGAAGTTTTAGGGCTACTGTAGCTCATGCGTTACCGTATTTCAAGGATTGTTGAAGCGCATGTGTTACTGTAGCTCAATGGTTACTGAAGCTCAATGGTTACTGTAGCTAAAGGTTTACTGTAGCTCAATGGTTATTGTAGCTAAAGGGCTAATGTAGCTCGATGGTTATTGACGCTTTAGGGCTACCGCAACTCAGGTAGCTCTAGCTCAAGGGTTACTGTAGCTCATAGGTTACTGTAGCTCATAGGTTACTGTAGCTAAAGGGTTACTGTAGCTCAAGGGTTACTGTAGCTCATGGGTTAATGTAGCTAAAGCGTTACTGTAGCTCATAGGTTACTGTAGAGTTAGCTAAAGGGTTATTGTAGCTTAAGAGTTACTGTAGTTCAAGGGTTACTGTAGCTCAAGGGTTACTGTAGAGTTAGCTAAAGGGTTATTGTAGCTTAAGAGTTACTGTAGTTCAAGGGTTACTGTAGCTCAAGGGTTACTGTAGTCCAAAGGTAGTTTTAGCTGTAGTTTTAGTGCTGCGGCAGCTTATGTGTTACCGCAGTCCAAGGATTGTTGTAGCTGAAGGATTGTTCTAGCTCACTGGTTATTGTAGCTCATGGGTAGTGTTTTTAGGGCTACGGTAGCTTATGCCTTACTGTAGCTCAATGATTTTTGTAACTCATTGGATAATGGAGCTGAGATCAGGAACTGCTGTAGCTCAAGTGTTGTTGTACCTTTAAGTTTTCTTTAGGGTATTACTGAAATATTGCAATACGTCATCCCAATGGTTACTGTAGCATGAGTACTGTTCAACTTCTACTGGAGATCAAGGTTACTGTAATCATGGCTTATGGCTTAAAATAGCTCAAATAAAACTGCAGCTCACTGGCTGATGTAACTCAAGGTATGATTTAGCTTGGGGATCATGGTAGCTCAGAATACTACAGCTCAAATACAACTGTATACCAAACGTTAAAGTAGTTCATAGATTAATGTATCTGGTGGTTTGTCTATAAAGGGAGGGGGAGAATTCTCTCCCTCTCTCCGGGTTTAACGTCTCCTGGGTTCCCCTGGGTGGATCCTATACGGCGACAGTGGAGCCGATGGTTTACAGTAGGTCAAGAAATATTTGATTGGTTACTCTAGCCGGCAAGTTTCTGCAGTTCAGTGAATACTGTAGCTCAGGGGGTTTTGTAGCTCAAAAGTTACTGAAGTTTAAAAGTTACTGCCTTACCAGACAAAATCTTGACGTTAAAAAATCGGTTAACAGTGCTACGGTGCACTAGGCTTCTAGAATAATCGTAACATTAATTTAGTTATTAATCGCTTCCATCCCATTAAAAAAAGAACTACAAATCTTTAATTAAAAAAAAAGTTAGATCAGTTCATATCAGGTTTGACTATACCCATTGATGATCGATATCTGTTGACATTCAAATAAAAAAATTCTATCTCGTAAATTCAGAGGACTACCTGCAATATATTTCTACTCAGAGCTTCGCCTGTTTTCTAAACAACCATTCCTTAGTTTCATAAAATTTCAAGGACTTTTCTTCTTGCGGTAGCTAACAGTCATAAAACAGAAAAAAAACATAGAAAGATAATCCTGGTATAGATTTTTCTGCTATATATTTTTGTGCAATTATAATTAAACTAATGTATAAAAAAAACAATTTCCCAACTGCCAATACTTTTTGTTTGCCTTCTCGACCCCCCCCCCTCCTACGCCCATTCACCCACTCACCTCCCTTTTTCCCCACCTCAGAAATCACTATAACAGGAGGTCACGTGATCAGCAAGGTGTTGGTGAAGGATATCTACTGCTCTAACGGAGTTCTACACATCATAGACGACATCCTGCACATCCCAACGCGCACAGTGGGACACGAGATTAGGCTCCGCCCAGAACTGAGGTATGTGGGTGGGGCATGAGATTAGGCTAGCCCACAGTTAAGGTGTGTGGGTTGGACATGAGGTTAGGCTCCGCCCAGAACTAAGGTATGTGGGTGGGGCATGAGATTAAGCTCCGCCCACAGCTTACGTGTGTGGGTGGGACATGAGATTAGGCTCCGCCCAGAACTAAGGTGGGTGGGTGGGACATGAGATTAGGCTCCGCCCAGAACTAAGGTGGGTGGGACATGAGGTTAAGCTCCGCACAGAATTAAGATTTGTGGGTGGGGCATGAGATTAGGCTCCGCCTAGAATTAAGGTAGGTGGTTGGGGCATGAAATTAGGCTCCGCCCAAAAATAAGGTATGTGGGTGGGGCATGATATTAGGCTCCGCCCAAAATTAAGGTATGTGGGTGGGTGGTACGCAAGATTAGGCTCCGCCCAGAAATAAGGTATGTGGGTGGGTGGGACGTAAGGTTAGGCTCCGCCCAAAATTAAGGTATGTGGGTGGGGCATGAGATTAGGCTCCGTCCAGAATTAAGGTATGTGGGTGGGACATGAAATTAGGCTCCGCCCAGAATTAAGGTATGTGGGTGGGACATGAGATTAGGCTCCGCCAAGAATTAAAGTAGGTGGGTGGGACATGTGATTAGGCTCCGCCCAGAATTAAGGTAGGTGGTTGGGGCATGAGATTAAGTTCCGCCCAGAACTAAGATGTGTGGGTGGGACATGAGATTAGGCTCCGCCCAGAATTAAATTAGGTGGGTGGGACATGAAATAAGCCTACGCCCACAGTTAAGGTGTGTGGATGGGACATGAGATTAGGCTCCGCCCAGAATTAAGGTAGGTGGGTGGGACATGAGGTTAGGCTCCGCCCAGAATTAAGGTGTGTGGGTGGGGCATGAAATTAGGCTCCGCCCAGAATTAAGGTGTGTGGGTGAGGCATGAGATTAAACTCCGCCCAGAATTAAGGTAGGTGGGTGGGACATGAGGTTAGGCTCCGCCCAGAATTAAGGTATGTGGGTGGGGCTTGAGATTAAGCTCCGCCCAGAACTAAGATGTGTGGGTGGGACATGAGATTAGGCTCCGCCCAGAATTAAATTAGGTGGGTGGGAGATGAAATTAGGCTCCGCCCACAGTTAAGGTGTGTGGGTGGGACATGAGATTAGGCTCCGCCCAGATATAAGGTAGGTGGGTGGGACATGAGGTTAGGCTCCGCCCAGAACTGAGGTATGTGGGTGGGACATGAGATTAGGCTCCGTTCAGAATTAAGGTGTGTGGGTGGGGCATGAGATTAGGCTCCGCCCAGAATTAAGGTGTGTGGGTGGGCCATGAGATTAGGCTCCGCTCACGATTAAAAAGTGTGGGTGGGACATAGGTTTAGGCTCCGCCCAGAATTAAGGTATGTGGGTGGGTGGGACGTAAGGTTAGGCTCCGCCCAAAATTAAGGTATGCGAGTGGGGCGTGAGATTAGGCACCGCCCAGAATTAGGGTATTTTGGCGGGGCTTGAGGTTAGGCCCCGCTCACGATTAAAAAGTGTGGGTGGGACATGGGTTTAGGCTCCGCCCACAATTAAGTTACGTGGCTGAGGGGCGTGAGATTAGACTCCGCCCACAATTACGGTATCTGTATCTCTCCCTCCCTCGTCTTTTTCCCTCTCTCACTTATTATCATTCTTTTTACTCTGTCTCTCCCACTCTACCTCTTTGTCTGACTGTTCCATTCTCTTCACTAACTCCATATCTGCCCCCCACATCTCCCTCTTTACCTCTTTGTCTGACTGTTCCATTCTCTTCACTCCCTCCATATTTGCCCCCCACCTCTCCCTCTCCACATCTTTGTCCGACTGTGCCATTCTCTTCACTCCCTCCATATATGCCCCCAATCTCTCCCTCTTTACCTCTTTGTCTGGCTGTTCCAATCTCTTCACTCCCTCCATATATGCCCCCAATCTCTCCCACTCTACCTATTTGTCTGACTGTTACAATCTCTTCACTCACTCCATATCGCGATCCAGGTACATGCAGGTGTTGATGCAAACCCTGGCAGATTCGCAGTATGACCTTGACGACAAGATGCGCAACTTTACCGTGTTCGTGGCCAACAATGACGCCTTCAGTTCCCTCCCTTGGGACACTGTGTCCAGTCTGATGGTCAACGTAAACTGGACTAAAGAGGTGGGTCTTAAGTTATCTTCCCTGAAATAATATGTTCTTAAGTTATCTTCCCTGAAATAATATGTTCTTAAGTTATCTTCCCTGAAATAATATGTTCTTAAGTTATCTTCCCTGAAATAATATGTTCTTAAGTTATCTTCCCTGAAATAATATGTTCTTAAGTTATCTTCCCTGAAATAATATGTTCTTAAGTTATCTTCCCTGAAATAATATGTTCTTAAGTTATCTTCCCTGAAATAATGTGTTCTTAAGTTATCTTCCCTGAAATAATATGTTCTTAAATTATCTTCGCTGAAATAATATGTTCTTAAGTTATCTTACCTGAAATAATATGTTCTTAAGTTATCTTCCCTGAAATAATATGTTCTTCTCTTTGATTGTCCATGTAAGCTGGACCAAAGAGGTGGTTCTTAAGTTATCTTCCCTGAAATAATATGTTCTTAAGTTATCTTCCCTGAAATAATATGTTCTTAAGTTATCTTCCCTGAAATAATATGTTCTTGAGTTATCTTCCCTGAAATAATATGTTCTTAAGTTATCTTCCCTGAAATAATATGTTCTTGTGTTATCTTCCCTGAAATAATATGTTCTTAAGTTATCTTCCCTGAAATAATATGTTCTTAAGTTATCTTCCCTGAAATAATATGTTCTTCTCTTTGATTGTCCATGTAAGCTGGACTAAAGAGGTAGGTCTTAAGTTATCTCCCCTGAAATAATAAGTTTTGTTTGATTGTCAATGTAAGCTGGACTAAAGAGGTAGGTCTTAAGTTATCTCCCCTGAAATAATAAGTTTTGTTTGATGGTCAATGTAAGCTGGACTAAAGAGGTAGCCATATGTGTGTGCAATGGACATTAGAAATAAGTCTTACGGTTTTTTGCCTTGGGACACTGTGTCCAGTCTCATGGTCAATGTAAATGGACTTAAGAGGTGGGTCTTGAGGTGTCTTCCCTGAAATAATATGTTCTTAAGTTATCTTCCCTGAAATAATAATATGTTCTTGAGTTATCTTCCCTGAAATAATATGTTCTTAAGTTATCTTCCCTGAAATAATATGTTCTGTTTGATTATCAATGTAGACTGGTTAAAGAGGTAGCCCGTATGTGTGTGTGCAATGGACATTAGAAATAGGTCTTACGGTTTTTTGCCTTTGGAAACTGTGTCCATTCTCATGGTCAATGTAAATGGACTTAAGAGGTGGGTCTTGAGGTGTCTTCCCTGAAATAATATGTTCTTAAGTTATCTTCCCTGAAATAATATGTTCTTTAGTTGATTGTCAATGTAAACTGGACTAAAGAGGTGGGTCTTAAATTATCTTCCCTGAAATAATATGTTCTTAAGTTATCTTCCCTGAAATAATATGTTCTTAAGTTATCTTCCCTGAAATAATATGTTCTTAAGTTATCTTCCCTGAAATAATATGTTCTTGGGTTATCTTCCCTGAAATAATAATATGTTCTTGAGTTATCTTCCCTGAAAAGTGAAATAATATGTTCTTAAGTTATCTTCCCTGAAATAATATGTTCTTCTCTTTGATTGTCCATGTAAGCTGGACTAAAGAGGTAGCCCGTATGTGTGTGCAATGGACATAAGAAAGAGGTCTTCACTTCTCTTCCTCTTCATTTTATGTCATGGTTGAAGGTCTATGTCCATATCAGCAAAGACATAGGTCTTCCGTGCTTTCCCTTGGGATATAGTGGCCGTTAGTCTATGGTCAGTTATAGCAATGTTGCCCTACATAGTGGTAGGCCTATGTCCATATCAGCAAAAATAAAGGTCTTCCGTTCTCTCCCTTGGGATATAGTGGCTAGTCTATATAGTAGGAGGCCTATGTCCATATTATCAGCAAAAACAAATGTCTTCCGTTCTCTCCCTTGGGATATAGTGGCTAGTCTATATAGTAGGAGGCCTATGTCCATATTATCAGCAAAAACAAATGTCTTCCGTTCTCTCCCTTGGGATATAGTGGCTAGTCTATATAGTAGGAGGCCTATGTCCATATCAGCAAAAATAAAGGTCTTCCGTTCTCTCCCTTGGGATATAGTGGCTAGTCTATATAGTAGGAGGCCTATGTCCATATTATCAGCAAAAACAAATGTCTTCCGTTCTCTCCCTTGGGATATAGTGGCTAGTCTATATAGTAGGAGGCCTATGTCCATATCAGCAAAAACAAAGGTCTTCCCATTCTCTCCCTTGGGATATAGTGGCTAGTCTATATAGTAGGAGGCCTATGTCCATATTATCAGCAAAAACAAAGGTCTTCCGTTCTCTCCCTTGGGATATAGTGGCTAGTCTATATAGTAGGAGGCCTATGTCCATATCAGCAAAGACAAATGTCTTCCGTTCTCTCCCTTGGGATATAGTGGCTAGTCTATATAGTAGGAGGCCTATGTCCATATTATCAGCAAAAACAAAGGTCTTCCGTTCTCTCCCTTGGGATATAGTGGCTAGTCTATATAGTAGGAGGCCTATGTCCATATTATCAGCAAAAACAAAGGTCTTCCGTTCTCTCCCTTGGGATATAGTAGCTAGACTATATAGTAGGAGGCCTATGCCCATATCACCAAAAATAAAGGTCTTCCGTTCTCTCCCTTCTGATATAGTGCCTGCTAGTCCATGGTCAGTGTTAGCAATGTTGCCCTCCATGGCCTTACTGACCTCCACATACCCCCCCCCCTCACTCCTTGACCAATGACCAGGTGCTGAGGGCCCACATCCTGCCTGGAGAGATGCGACAGCTGGAGGACATCCCAGACCAGGTGCCCTTGCCCGCACTGTTCAACGTCGTCTACCTGGTCAAGCGGAAAAACAAGGGACTACTACTACTACTACTACTACTACTACTACTACTACTACTACTACTACTACTACTACTACTACTACTACTACTACTACTACTACTACTACTACTACTACTACTACTACTACTACTACTACTACTACTACTACTACTACTACTACCACTACTACTACTACTACTACTACTACTACTACTACTACCAAACTGACTAATACTACTACTACTACTACTACTACTACTACTACTACTACTACTACTACTACTACTACTACTTCTGCTGCTGGTGCTGCTGCTGCTGCTGCTACTACTACTACTACTACTCTACTGCTGCTGCTGCTGCTGCGCTGCTGCTCACTACTACTACTACTACTACTACTACTACTACTACTACTACTACTACTACTACTACTAAGCAGTAATAGTAATAGTAGTACCTGTTTCATGCACGCTTTTTTTCACAGAAAGACCTTTCTTTAAACATAATATTACGCAAAACAACAAACAACAAACGGATTTCTTCACCTCCTCAAACAAAATATTTCCTCATCTTCTTCCCGCAGTGTATGTGATCAACAACAACATGGCTGCCGAGGTCGTGTCACGTGATATCCCGGCCATCAACGGCTGGATCCACGTCATAGATCGAATCCTTACCGTACCCTACAGGACGTTGCAGGACGTGTTAACATCGGACCAAGATGACGTCAAGTATGTTTCCTTAGAGTTGTCCTTCCTTGGAAAAACTTCCATTCAAACCGTTTAGAATTAAAACTAGTCTATGTATGGCCGTGAAAACTGTTTCGGTTTTAAATATCTTCATAATTTTCATAAGATTGTTTATCTGTGTAAAATATCTCTGTCTTCTCCCCTCTCTCTCTCCCCCCCCCTCTCTCTCTCTCTACCTCTCTCTCTCTACCTCTCTCCCTGTTCCCAGCTGATGCATGGACACGTGCTACCAAACGTGCGCCTCGACGACCTGTTTCTGCGGGAATTTCCTGACCAAGACTACCGCTCCAGGAGCGCCTACAACATCTCCTTCACCATCACCCGGGACAACGGAGGTACCATGGCCAGAACCCTAGCAGTGTGTTGTCTATGTTGGTGGTCTCACCACACAGTGTATTGTTTGTGTTGGTGGTCTCACCACACAGTGTATTGTTTGTGTTGGTGGTCTCACCACACAGTGTATTGTTTGTGTTGGTGGTCTCACCACACAGTGTATTGTTGTGTTGGTGGTCTCACCACACAGTGTATTGTTTGTGTTGGTGGTCTCACCAACTTGGTTCTGTTGGAACTGCTGTCTGTTGGGATGTCTGTATTGGTGGTCTCATCAACTTGAGTTCTGTTTTAACCTTGACCTCTCAATACAAATCGTTAGGCCTGCTATATATCTATGTAACAACATTACACACCGGAAGGGGGGCGCGGTGGTCCAGGGGTAGAACATCGGCTTCCGACGCAAAAGGTCCCGAGTTCGAATCCTGGCTGTTGCGTTCCCTACTGGTTGGGTCGGTGTCAGTATAATGTGACCGGCTGAGACAGGAGTCATGGTATCCCCGCCCTGTCTCGTGTGTGGTAGCACTTAAAATTGTCAGACGTCCGTCTTGGGGCCCTCCACAATATAGCCTATATAGTGCTGATGTTGGACGTTAAA
>RQTK01001386.1:30276-45584 GCA_003991915.1 Elysia chlorotica | reverse complement strand
CTCTCTCTTTCTCTCTCTCTCTCTCTCTCTCTCTCTCTCTCTCTCTCTCTCTCTCTCTCTCTCTCTCTCTTCCTCTGTCTCTCTGTCTATCTCTCTCTCTCTCTGTTGGACGTTAAAACGAACTCAACTCAATTCATCTGTGTTAGTGGTCTCACCAGACAGTGCACTGTTTGTGTTTTCTCTTTTGTTGCGTAAGGTCCAACGTCGTCACTATATAGTATAAAATGTGGACGGGCGCCAAGACTAATGTCTGAAAAAGTTTAACTGCTGCCACATGTATTTTACAAGAGAAATATCCAACTCATGTCCATGGTTTTGAATAGCATGGTCCTTATTTATGTAATAATAATCAACCGACCTTCTATTTGGAATATTATGTAATATGTATGTATTTTTTTATATTTTTTTTAAATACATTGACGTATAGACTTTGACGTATGTATTTAACTGAAACACTCCTAATCTTCTCCCCCACCCCACCCCTCCCCCTAGACACATTCCTGGACGCGGGATTTGACCTGCAGCCACTGGACGTAGTTAGCCGCGCTATCGGCTGCACTGATGGAGTCGTCTACGTGATCGACGGATTTCTGAATTACTCCCCCTTCTCTCTGTTGGAGCGTCTGAAGCGAGAGCCGGACCTCAGGTGGGTTGGGTGGTTGTATGTTGGGTGGGTGGGTTGTAGGTTGGGTGATAGGTTGGGTGGTTGGTTGGTTGGTTGGTTTGTAGGTTGGTTGGGTGGTTGGGTTGTTGGTTGGTTGGTTGGGTTGTAGGTTGGGTTGTATGTTGGGTGGTTGGGCTTTAGGTTGGGTGGATGGTTGGGTTGTAAGCTAGTTGGTTGGTTAGGTTGGGTGGGTTGTAGAATTGGGTGGTTGGCTTGTAGGTTGGTTGGTTAGGTTGGGTGGGTTGTAGAATTGGGTGGTTGGTTGAGTTGTACTTTGGGTGGGATATAGGTTGTGTTGGTTGAGTGGTCGGGTGATATATTGGATGGTTGGGTTGTAGGTTGGGTGGTTGGGTTGTAGGTTTGTTGATTGAGTTATAAGTTGAGTGGTTGGGTGATATATTGGATGGTTGGGTTGTAGGTTGGGTGGTTGGGTGATATGTTGGTTGAGTTGTGGTTTGGGTGGTTAGGATATGTGTGTAGGCTAGGTGGTTGGGTTGTAGGTTGTAGGTTGGGTAGATTGGTTGGTGGGTTTTGTGGCTAGTTAGTGGATTGGTTAGTTGGTTGGTTGATTGGATGGTTGGTTAGTTGATTAGCTGGTTGGTTGTTGTTGGCTAGTATGTTGGTAGAATGGTTGGTTGGTAATTGAGTCATTGGTTAATGAGTTTTGTGTTTAGTGAGTGAATGAGTTAGTTGGATGATCTGCCAACTTCCCCCGCGCCTCCACCCCCTTTTTTGTACCTAGATATTCCATTTATATGCCCCTCCCCCCTTTTAAGTTCTATACTACTTATTTTAGTATTCTTAATTCTCTTAATATACACACACCACTGGAGAAGCAAAAGTAGGTCAAATATTTCTCTGGAGAAGCAAAAGTAGGTCAAGCACTATACTACTTATTTTAGTATTCTTAATTCTCTTAATATACACACACCACTGGAGAAGCAAAAGTAGGTCAAATATTTCTCTGGAGAAGCAAAAGTAGGTCAAGCACTATACTACTTATTTTAGTATTCTTAATTCTCTTAATATACACACACCACTGGAGAAGCAAAAGTAGGTCAAATATTTCTCTGGAGAAGCAAAAGTAGGTCAAGCACTATACTACTTATTTTAGTATTCTTAATTCTCTTAATATACACACACCACTGGAGAAGCAAAAGTAGGTCAAATATTTCTCTGGAGAAGCAAAAGTAGGTCAAGCACTATACTACTTATTTTAGTATTCTTAATTCTCTTAATATACACACACCACTGGAGAAGCAAAAGTAGGTCAAATATTTCTCTGGAGAAGCAAAAGTAGGTCAAGCACTATACTACTTATTTTAGTATTCTTAATTCTCTTAATATACACACACCACTGGAGAAGCAAAAGTAGGTCAAATATTTCTCTGGAGAAGCAAAAGTAGGTCAAGCACTATACTACTTATTTTAGTATTCTTAATTCTCTTAATATACACACACCACTGGAGAAGCAAAAGTAGGTCAAATATTTCTCTGGAGAAGCAAAAGTAGGTCAAGCACTATACTACTTATTTTAGTATTCTTAATTCTCTTAATATACACACACCACTGGAGAAGCAAAAGTAGGTCAAATATTTCTCTGGAGAAGCAAAAGTAGGTCAAGCACTATACTACTTATTTTAGTATTCTTAATTCTCTTAATATACACACACCACTGGAGAAGCAAAAGTAGGTCAAATATTTCTCTGGAGAAGCAAAAGTAGGTCAAGCACTATACTACTTATTTTAGTATTCTTAATTCTCTTAATATACACACACCACTGGAGAAGCAAAAGTAGGTCAAATATTTCTCTGGAGAAGCAAAAGTAGGTCAAGCACTATACTACTTATTTTAGTATTCTTAATTCTACACACAGCCTGCCGCCCCTGGAGAAGCAAAAGTAGGTCAAGTATTTCTCTGTAGGTCAAACACAGTTCTATTCTTGATTCTAATAATATACACACAGCCTGCCGCCCCTGGAGAAGCAAAAGTAGGTCAAGTATTTCTCTGTAGGTCAAACACAGTTCTATTCTTGATTCTAATAATATACACACAGCCTGCCGCCCCTGGAGAAGCAAAAGTAGGTCAAGCACTATACTACTTATTTTAGTATTCTTAATTCTCTTAATATACACACAACACTGGAGAAGCAAAAGTAGGTCAAATATTTCTCTGGAGAAGCAAAAGTAGGTCAAGCACTATACTACTTATTTTAGTATTCTTAATTCTCTTGATATACACGCACCACTGGAGAAGCAAAAGTAGGTCAAGTATTGCTCTATAGGTCAAACACAGTTCTATTCTTGATTCTAATAATATACACACAGCCTGCCGCCCCTGGAGAAGCAAAAGTAGGTCAAGTTCATGCCGGACGACTACGCCCTGGACTTCGTCACGTCCACCAACCTGAAGGAGATGCACAGCCTGCCGCCCCTGGAGAAGCAAAAGTAGGTCAAGCACTATACTACTTATTTTAGTATTCTTGATTCTCTTAATATACACACACCACTGGAGAAGCAAAAGTAGGTCAAGCACTATACTGCTTATTTTAGTATTCTTAATTCTCTTAATATACACACACCACTGGAGAAGCAAAAGTAGGTCAAATATTTCTCTGGAGAAGCAAAAGTAGGTCAAGTTTTCTCTGTAGGTCAAACAGTTCTATTCTTGATTCTAATAATATACACACAGCCTACCGCCCCTGGAGAAGCAAAAGTAGGTCAAATATTTTTCTGGAGAAGCAAAAGTAGGTCAAGTATTTCTCTGGAGGAGAAAAAGTAGGTCAAGTATTTCTCTGGAGAAGCAAAATAAGATCAAATAATTCTCTGGCTGGATAAACAAAAGTAGGTCAAATAATTCTCTGGAGAGGCAAAAGTAGGTCAAACATTTCTCTGGAGAAGCAAAAGTAGGTCAAATATTTCTCTGGAGAAGCAAAAGTAGGTCTAATATTTCTCTGGAGAAGCAAAAGTAGGTCAAGTATTGCTCTGGAGAAGCAAAAGTAGGTCAAACATTTCTCTGGAGAAGCCAAAGTAGGTCAAATACTATAGTATTCTTGATTTTAGTAGTAATAATATACACACAGCCTGCCGCCACAGGAGAAGCAAAAGTAGGTCAAACATTTCTCTGGAGAAGCATAAGTTGGTCAAATATTGTTCTGGAGAAGCAAAAGTAGTTCAAGAATAGAATAGTGCTTGACCAAAGAACATTCTTATGAATCAAAAAAACGGATGATACTAGACCTAAATCTAGCTGTAATATGAGGCTTGTAGCACTTTACAAGCAGTTGATGAAGTCAAGTGATAAGCTTAGATCTAGACATTTATGTTTTATTTCAACTCCATAACATGACAACACAAAGACAGGAAGTCTTGGTGTGACGTAAAACGCAAAAGCAATAAATGAACAGAACAATTTGGTTCGAGAGTCCGCCACACACCTCCCCCCCAGCACAGACATCTCACTGAGTTACTGGAAGCGCACGGGCAGTCTCACTTGTCGCCCTTTGCGTGACGTAAGCTGTCTGTGGTGAGTTTGAGCCGTAGGTTGTCCTCGAGTGTCGTTTGTCCGGGGCTAGGCGGCGAGCTCGGGCAAAGACAGGACGGTCTTTGGTTGGAATGAAATGTTTCACGCTGCTTGACTTCGCAGTTGAAAATGTAGGCTGAAGAGTTCAGGATAGCCATTGAGAATTTTTCGAAACTTTTTGCTGGTGGGTTCTATGGGCGAGAACTGATCAACAGATATTGAACTGGACGGAGCAATTAATGTGTGAGAAAGAATCAGCTTCAATCAGTCTGTGACCTCGAATATCAACTAATAGGTTATGCTGGCGCAAGAAATCTGCTCCTAAGAGGGGGCGCTTAACATTAGCCGATATTAGACGTGCATCGAAAACCCTGTTGCCGAAGTGAAGGTGTACGACTCGGGAACCATAGGTCGCTATGGAAGAACCGTTGGCAGCTTGCAAATTTGGTCCTGTAGTGCCTGACACTTTATCTGCCCATGATGCGGGAGTTACGGAGATTTGGGCACCCGTTTGTCGACAAGAAGCGTCTCTTAGACTTCTCGTCCGTCACGAACAGTTGTGAAATTTTTGGTTCTGATGTGGGTCTTGTTGCTGCGAAACATAGCGGACCAACAGATTGGCAGTCTAGTGCTGGTCCGCTCTTCCGTTTCCCTGGTTTCCTTTTCGTTTGAAAGTTTGAAAATGTTTGCAAGGGTTGGTGCATCGTCTGGCATTTGATCCGAACTTGCGGTGGAACCAACAAATAGAGTCGATTTCCGACAGATCTGCATGCGACCTCATTGGCTGTTGCACTGTAGTACATACTGCGCCATTCGGTGTCAGGGAGTTATAAAGGTTATCAGCCTCCTTCGCCAAGGCTCTGTAGTCGGAGATGTTGGAGGAATTAGCCAGTGGGGCCCGGATCGCTTCTGGCAACAGCCGGAGAAAAATATGCCGAAAAAGAAAGCACGGCCTATGGTCTCCTAACAGAGCAAGCATTTTATCCATCACTTCAGAAGGTTTACGATCCCCCAGTTCATTAATGTCTAGTAGCGTGGCTGCTTTTTCCGCTTCGGATAACCCGTAAGCTATTATTATTATTATTATTATTATTATTATTATTATTATTATTATTATTATTATTATTATTATTATTATTATTATTATTGGTTCAGCAATTCCAAGTGTGAAGATGGCATGATTCACAGGTTTGTAGCCTGGCCGGTTGTTTTTTTTATGAACCTACACTGGTTCAAAGATGGCATTACTCATGGTTTGTAGCTCAACAGAGTAGTTTGAAATAATAATATTGTCGAAAGAGTTTTCTATTATAACAGAGTAGTTTAAAATAAATGTCGAAAGAGTTTTCTATTATAACAGAGTAGTTTAAAATATATGTCGAAAAGTTTTCTGTTATAACAGAGCATTTCTTTAAATCTTAAAGAACAACACATTTTTCAGTCTCCCAGGATAGACTGTGTAGTTCTTTTCTGCAACACGCTCGTGTTGTGTGAGCTAAGTCTCCCTCTGATTAATTATTAGCTTACCTTTTTCTTTTCTATAAGATCGTTAGATCGACCCTGTAGCTAAGGAGCACCGGTGGTTCGTGTGGTTTAGATCCTTTGAGTGGTTTTCGACTTGTCACCGACAGGTCCGCGGTTCGAGCCCCACTTACCCCTTGTGGGACCGGCCAGTTTTTGGTCGGTGGTCGCCGGTTGGTGAACTTAGGGCGTTCACCTTTTTAAGCTCCGCCCTGCCTTGCCTCTTGACGGGAGAGGTCTTTTGCCACTGGTTACTCATATTGGTCAGCCCGACCATCTGGATACATCTAAAAATAGATTTATATATACCTGTATAATAAAATAATAATAGTAAAAAAAATAAATTTAAAAAAATGTTTAATGTTTTCCGATATTCGATGCTTTTAGAAATATAATATTATTATATTATTTTTCATTGATACTGCGTGTAGTTCATAAGTATAACTTATTTGGTCTAAATTTAATAGCAACTGAAACAATTTAATATTATGATTATTATTTTCTTAACGGTGTGGTTAAAGAAAACTATCACAATCTTTTTGGCTAAACATGTATTCTTACTTTTGTTCTGTACTCAAGTCGCGGAAATAGATAATTTTGACCGGCAAATAAATCGAAACCATTCTTATAGGAATAAAGAAGAGTTCCACTTCCTCCCAGTGTGGTTTTCAATGCAGACAACAGCTGTGTTCAGCTCAAACGTTTAAATGTTGAGACTCTTGAAAGCCACAATCTCTAACAATATAGATCTATTAACCAAGGAGCAGGTCCACCAGGAAGGAAATTACTTACTCGAGGACAAGTTTTAGATGTCTTAGATGGTGAGATTGATGATCATTTTGATATTGTTGTTGAGGATAGTGGTAGATCCAGAATCTAGCCTAATCTAGTTTTAGTAGTGACAGTAAAGACTGATGGCGAGGAGCCAGTAGTTAGATACAGATCAAATGGTAGTGTTGTCTGTGCAATTTAAATAGTGTTGTCTTTGCGATTTAAAAATTTATTTACGTCAAATGTTCGTTTTCATGGTTGTCATTTCAAGATTTAGGTCAAATGGTTGTTTTTATGTGTGTGATTTCAAGATTTTGGTCAAATGACAAATGTCTGGGGTTGTGATTTTACGATCTAGGTCTAATGGTAAAATTTTGTCTTATTGCAGGATTTTCTGGCGACACGCTGTGAACGGATCTACACTGTATTACGAAGACTTACAAAACGAACTGACTGTTGGAGAACTTTTACCCAATGGCGTTTCTCTTGATTGCCACGATGACAGTGAGTATCTCTAGCTCTCTCGAATCTGATGTACCCGGTTACCTGGTTTTAGCGAATTAGCCCAAAAGCGGGCATGTTATTTTTTATTATAATTCTTAGGCCTATAACTATTATTATTTTTTAAAATTGTAACATCATTATTTATAATAGTATCGCTATTTCCGGATGGTTATGACAGAAATAACCGAAACAACGGTCATTTTTTTTACCCTCTTCTGCCTCACCCTGACGCACTCAGTTACACCATAGCACACTCTGTGTCACTCTCAGCGTCGGCAGATCTATGTTTAAGACACTTCTTGCTTCTTAATATATAAATAATAAATTTTTTTTTCCTTTGCTGTATTACCTTGACACTCTCTTTATCGCTACCGACAGTTGATTATGACAGCAATAACATAAACTCGTATTAAATCCACACTGTGTTTCGACACTGCCAGGTGTTTAATTCACTAATTGTACGAACACATATTTATTTGTCGCACCTGCCAGATGTTAAGTCACTAATTGCACGAACACATATATTTTCCCTCACTGTGTTTCGCTACTGCCAGATGTTTTTTAAGTGACTAATTGTACGAACACGTATTTTATTTTCCCTCACTGTGTTTCGCCACTGCCAGATGTTTTTTAAGTCACTAATTGTACGAACACATATTTTATTTGTCGCCCCTGCCAGATGTTAAGTCACTAATTGTACGAACACATGTTTTATTTGTCGCCCCTGCCAGATGTTAAGTCACTAATTGTACGAACACATATTTTATTTTCCCACACTGTGTTTTGCCGCTGCCAGATGTTTTTTAAGTCACTAATTGTACGAACACGTATTTTATTTTCCCTCACTGTGTTTCGCTACTGCCAGATGTTTTTTAAGTCACTAATTGTACGAACACATATTTTATTTTCCCACACTGTGTTTCGCTACTGCCAGTTGATTATGACACTAATTGTACAAACACATGTTTTATTTTCCCACACTGTGTTTCGCCACTGCCAGATGTTTTTTAAGTGACTAATTGTACAAACACATGTTTTATTTTCCCACACTGTGTTTCGCTACTGCCAGATGTTTTTTACGTGTCACTAATTGTACGAACACATATATTATTTTCCCACACTGTGTTTCGCCAGTGTCTAATTGTACAAACATGTGTTATACGCCACTGCCTGATGCACTAATTGTACGAACACATGTTTTATTTGTCGCCCCTGCCAGATGTGTTCGTGCGCTACAAGACGATTCGCAGCCAGGTCAAGCAGTCGAACCTGATCACTTCCAACGGGGTCATCCATGTCCTGGCAAAGTTCCTCTACGACTTCCGGGCGGTCAAGGATCCAAGTGACCCGACAGCCGCCCCTCGTGTGACCCCTGCAACCAACAGGCCGGGCACTCCTTCCACCATAGTGGGCGGGCTGCAAGGGGGCGTGGCTTTACGGGCGCCACTCATGTTAGTGGGCGTGGTCTACAGTTTCGTTCTCGTGTTAGGCTGGTATCAAAGGAGATGATCTTATAGGGTTGTTGTAATAAGTAATTCAAGTCGGGAGGATATTTTGTGTTTGAACTGTATGGGTAAAAAAGATTGATTCTGTTGTTAAGACTGAAAAGTGAAAGATTTTGTCTTTGAATAGTATGGATAGGAAGGAATGATTGTGTAGAGTGTAGTTAAAACTAGAATATTTTGTCTTTGAATAGTATGGATAGAAAGGAATGATTGTGTAGAGGATGTCGGGAGGATATTTTGTGTTTGAACTGTATGGGTAAAAAAGATTGATTCTGTTGTTAAGACTGAAAAGTGAAAGATTTTGTCTTTGAATAGTATGGATAGAAAGGAATGATTGTGTAGAGTCTAGTTAAAACTAGAATATTTTGTCTTTGAATAACATTGATCCAAATGGTGACAATAACAATTGCGCTGACGATTTGTGGTTGAATGGTGTATTTTAGGGGAGGATTTCAGTTGTTTTAATAGATCTAGAAAATTTGTGGTGTAAAATAAATCATTGTATTTTAGTCCCTTCAAACCTATTTGAAACAAGCTGAAACTGTTGACTAACAACTAAAGCATAGTTTAACTCTGGTGTTGGTATTTCAATGGATGTCATAGTATCAACTAAACTGAGAGAATTCGTGCTTGAATGCTACCAACGGTATTCATTGACATTTAGGGAGATTACATTTTAAACTGAAACAATTGTGTTTGAATGATATTCATGGCAATTCTAGGGTTATTTGAATTTAGAGAATAAAAAGAATTGGTTTTTGTTCGAGTGGAGCCACTCGGTTTAGGACCACTTAAACTCAAAAAATGTTTGTGGTACTTGAATGCTTGTGTTTGAGTTTTGAATGGTATGCATATATATACATTTTAGGACCATTTCAACTATATTCATGATTTCAGCTGAATGCCTTGTGTGGAGTTTTGAATGGTATGCATATATACATTTTAGGACCATGATATCGGCTGAATGCCTTACAGTGTGGAGTTTTGAATACATTTTAGGGTTATTGAGATTTATAGAATTTGGTGTTTGACTGCAATCATTATAGAGTTGGTAGGGTTGATGAAATAAATTTGGAGCATGGTACTATACTTACTGTAATACGACGAACGAATGCTGATCTTTTGCTTGAGGCATGATCTGTGAAGACCAATACCTAGCTGTAAAGACAGAGCATCAACAATGCTTCGGTACTGACTACTGCAGTATTTGGTATATATACACTCGACCATAGCAATCTCAGGAAAAGCCTGGACAGTCAGCACGTCCACAACGTAGACTTATAAAGTTGACGTTGGACGGCAGCAAAACGAAAAAAACAAATAAACTGAACTACGAAAACAGGATTAATTGGACCAGAAATGACCCGTGTAACGTGCACACTAATATTTCAATCGTCGAGATTGTTTAAATGTTGATGAAGTTTTTTTTTTTCCTGTTGCATTATTGCGTTTATAATTTGCTGTAATATCTAGAATTGCGTGGACTTCTCCAGTTAGCGTTTCATTTAAATGCTTTTAATTATGAATATGAGCGTCATTAATTCCTGTGTCGACAATTCGGTTGGGTCCATCTGAACGTTTTTATTTCAAACCTGTATAATTCAATTTTGTGCGAATATAGGGAAATACATAATTTCGATGTGGGGAGATAAAGATACGAAAGAAAGAGAGAGTTATAGAAAAAGAATGGGATAAAAGGAGAAAGAGAGGTGTATTAGAGACAAGGAATTTCCTATATAACATGCAAAACGAAAAAAAAACCCCACCAAATAAACTGAACCATGAAAACAGGATTAATTGGACAATGACTGAATTCCACAGCATTTCCCAGAAATTACCAGCCCCCTTATTTGCCTATAACGTGCACACTCATCTTTCAATCGTCGATATTGTTCAAATATATGATTATGTTGATGAAATTTTGTTTTCTGTTACATTATTGTATTCTGTATATAATTGTATATATGCACGTTTATAATTTTGTTGTCATATCTAGAAACACAATGGCTTACTGCGTGGACTTTTTTTCCAGTTAGCTGCCGTATGAATTAATTATTAAATGCATATTTTGTTTTTGTCATTAATTCCTTAGTCAACAATTCAATTGGATCCATTTGAACGTTTTTATTTTATTTCAATGCTGTATAATTCAATTTTGTGTGAATATGGGGGAATAAAGAAATCATAGAAAAAGAATGGGATAAAAGGTAAAAAATGGAGAGAGAGGAACATAATTCACATAATACTCAGTGGATGCTAGACTAAGAAGGCAAATTGTTCTAATTGTACATGATTTTTTTAATGATATAGCTCAGTAGTACATGTATGTACTTTTGTTTCCTTTTAAATCGCAGCTTACATTGTTAGTACACTAACTGTCTGGATGTTTGTTGATTTTGACATTTTGTTATTTCTTTTACTGTTCCCCCAACTTAGCGTATGTTAAATCATTTCAAGATTTGTGCATGTGAATAAAAACACGAGTTATTAACCACAGAACACACAACATTTTTACCACAAGAATGACGCTGCTGATGATTTGTTTTTGTCTCTAATACTTTTTAAGATTTTACTTGACCAAAATTTACCAGTGTGCTTGAGAAAACCATATCGAATAAACATTTTTTTTTTTCCTTTTTAAATTACATTGCAGAAGGTAGTTTGTCTGTGTTGGTATATTTCTCTTTCTCTATGTGTGTTTGTTTGTATGCCTCTTCCTATATAGATATACCATTATCATTGTAAATTGTTATTATTATTAGTTTTTTTATTATTACTTTAAAAAAATATAGGACTAATACTAATGGTAATACAGAATAATGTTCGCTTCTTCACTCAGCTTTCACATTATATACAGAACAAAATTGGTAGAGTATTCTTTATTCAAGAAGCTGCAACATTTTAAAAATCACTTTATGTGTTTGACATAAGTATGTGACACTCACAATAATTAACCTTTCAAACGTTCTGTGTGTTGTTTTAATTTTATGCTCTAGTGAAATCATCACAGCACAACTTTGGTCACTCTGCTATCATTATATATATAGCTATATACACTGTATTATACAATCAAACCGCACACTACACGTAGGCAGCACACACAATAACAAACTTGAAAGAACTAAAGACATGGAAATAACCTCGCTACCTTAATAACTAATTATTTTACTGATATTTAACATTTTTTTTCTAAACTTTTCACTGCATTGGTTAAGCCAATTTATAAGACTTTTATTTTCTATTTGGGCAAAATTATCCAAGACATACGTCTTATATAACCATCTTCCGACACGAATAAGTAGAAATTTTTCAAGGGTGGGGGGAAAAAAGCTAAATAAGTAAAGAAACAATGCATTACTATAAGCCAAGACATAAAGGAAAATTATGAACATCAGCCAGTTTCAAAAAAACTTTTTTTTAACGAAACTAAAAAAAAAAAAAAAGATATCACATTTGCCCAAGAAAGACCAACCAAATTTCCTAATAATTACATTACTTTACAGACTTAAGCATATTTGTTTTCAGATTGCAAATAACTATTTTACTTAAGTTTACTCATGAAATTGAGATAATAAACAAGGGCATAAGAAAAATCAATCCATGCTAGTTAATAAAATCCATTTACAATCAATCAAAATAAAAAGGCTTATTTTAGAGAGAGAAAAAAAACAACAATAAAGTATGAAATATCAAATTGAATTATTTTTGTTAAAGCTTATAAAAGGATAATATTTATCAAACTGTACCTCCACCCTCAACTGACAAACTTTTAAAACGCAGCAGTTGCAAACAAAAAAATGACAAAAACACCAATAAACAACGACATAAAATAATGCTGGGAAAAGAATTACTTCACACATTCCAGTATTAAACGGAGAGAGAGACCATCAGATTCCGAGATCCAAGGCAACAGACGTAAACTTTCTGTACAACACAAAAACATAACCATGTCATGTGATGCCACACACGTCATTACAGCTACACTAGAAACCACGCTGTTGTGCCTGATTGTACATACATTCTATGATTTCCAGGATTCAGTCTTTGAGCAGAGCCCTGGCAGTATTTCGACTCCATGTCCAGCCTCATTGGCATTCTAGACCCACAATGCCTGTCATCAAAATATTTATTCACTTGTGTGTGTTACTGTGTGTGCGATTCTTAGTCCATTCTAGATCTAGATCTACATGGTTATTTAGCGATGAGTTAAATAAACACTCCACCCCCCGAAAGAGGTGTCCAAGGCTCAAAAGGTAACACAGACAAATTAATGAAGCACTGCCAGAAAGTGCTTGTATGTTAAGGAATGTGGATTTTGTGGTAGAGACATCACGCAGCCAATACAAAATGTTATGAAAACACCAAACCTTGTTGGTATCTAAGAGACACGTCAGAATTTGGACTTTTTACGTTGGTTTTCGGTGTTGAGTCAGACGCACCAAATGCAGTTTCAGAGGTTGAAACTTTACTGTAACTAATATATCATTTCTGGAAAGCGAGATAAAAAAGGTGGATAATAAAATAATGTTATTCTATGTTTAAAGGGCTCAAGCTCGAAAACTTATACTAGCAGCGACTTGCGCCTGATTCACTCTGGTGGCCTCACATTGAGATCAGATCCAAACCAAAGCAATTATAACGCACAAACCAAAACTTAAAAACTACAAAAAGTCTCCCTGTTAACCATAGGATAAATTTGAAAATGACTACAGTCAATTAAAAATATATGTATGTAATAACACATCACTGTAAATGACTACAGACAAGCTTTCAATTGGCTTGTTTCTTCAGAACTTGGAATTTTAAAACAAAAACGTCACAAAATTTAATCTTAAGCCACACAAGATGCTTTGGCAACTAGAATGGGACAAAAAGCGAATCAAGAATAAAAAACAAAAACAATTTACCCTTCTAAGAACCCGAGAGCGAGGTTCATCACAATAACACACATACATACACGATGGTTGGTTGGGTTGGTTTAACGTCCAACATCAGCAACTATAGGCTATATCGTGGACGGGCCCCAAGACGGACGTCTGACATTTTATGTGCTGCCACACACGAGACAAGGTTGGGGATACCATGACTCCTGTCTCAGCCGGTCACATTATACTGACACCGACCCAACCAGTAGGGATTGCAACAGCCAGGATTCGAACTCGGGACCTTTTACGTCGGAAGCCGATGTTCTACCCCTGAACCACCGGGCCCCACATACGCAATGATAAAAAATATAATATATTACACAGGCCATCAATGTAGGTCCTCTAAAACACAACATTTACTTTGACAAACAAGTGGGCAAGATGACAATAGTACATGTACCGTATGCCGTATGTAGTAGTACCGCACGACCACACCACCACTTTCAGCCTGTCAATCCGAGATAAGACCATGTCATATCCTCCTTCAAGTTTCTGTTTTTTAAGTCGGTAAAGGATAATAATGATGTCTCAGAACTTTGATTATGACGACAAAACTTTGACAACTCTGCCGGACTGAGAAGCTAATTGGTCAAAGTACCGGTACACTCAACAACTAGTTCCATCCAGCTTTCAGTCAATTACCGTAATACTAAAAGGACTGACCTAGTCTCTATAAGATGGGCGTATCTTTGCTCCTGACAAATGGAGCACTGTATACCAATCCATATGCACAATCTCAATAATTATTCTTTTTCCCTCTCTCTTCAGAGCTGATATTCTATATGATTTCTTATCTCCTTCCTTTAAACAAAGAGGAAGACAAAGAAGACAGATCTAAGAGAACGTTTAAGCTTCAACAAAAATTCAGTCAGCCAGTTCACTTCACCCAATCAGTCATATAATTTCTGTTCAAAAGATACACACACACATACACACAAAAATACATTCTATAAGTCTAGAATGCTGCCGTCTTATGAAAACCAATTTATCAATGCATGCGCTCATCTTAAGTATCCACATATGAATTTGTTTACATTAAGACGGCAGAATCGCTTACAAAGATAACACTAAAAAATGAGTCTCATGAGGTACTAGGAATGAATTGCCAAAAAAAAAAAGGGGGGGGGGGGTTGACTTGATAAAATTTAAAAAATAAAAAGGAATTAAATCGACCAAAGTATTTTTAATATGAATGTATACACTTTGCAAAGAAATAAATCTATTAATTTATTAATTAATAAAGAAAACTAAGCAACACTTGGAGAGCGGTCGGAGGAATTGGGGAGATCTGACGTCCAGGAGTAAGGCTTCGTCATCGAAGTCAGGAGGAAACTGCCCCGCACGAAGTATGTCTGACCAATACAGGACCGTGTCCACTTCATTCGAATCGTAGACTAGTTCAGGTAAGGCTTAAAAAAAGTGTCCAAAGACACGATAAATGTAAGCAAAGTGAATAAAAAAAAGTCTGACTCGATAGGATTAAAAACTGCTCTGCAATAGGTATGTCAGACCAATACAGGACCGTATCCACTTCATTCGACCCATACACACATGGTTACAAATACACTAGTCCAGGTAATGCTTAAAAAAAGTGTCTAGAGACACTATAAATGTAAGCAAAGTGAATGAAAAAAAAAAAAAGGCTGACTCAATAAGGTTAAAAACTAAAAAGGGATTAATTCGACAAACAATTTAATCAACCTTGCAAAGAATGAATTAATTTCTAAATGAACGATGAACGATGAAGAAAACAAGGCAGGCAGAACTACACAGCGCATGGGGGGTGATACGGACAGAGGGAGAGGGAGAGGGAGAGGAGGAGGAGTGGGTGTCTCATCACGTCCGTGAGTACGGCTTTGCCGTCGAGGTCGTGAAGAAGACAGAGAGTGAGATAG
>RQTK01001386.1:7859-21631 GCA_003991915.1 Elysia chlorotica | reverse complement strand
CAAAGATGATAATTCTAGCAGACCAACACAATCAAGATGATATTTCAACCTACCTGGCCATTGGGTGCTGTCAACTCCATGTCCACATCATAGTTGCCCCCTGTGATTACCTGGAATTGGAAACATAATGGGAATTTAGAACCAAGGACACAAGAGAGAGAGAGAGAGAGAGGGAAAGAGAGAGAGAGAAGATTGATAGATAGACAGACAGAGAGGTCGGCCAGTCATTGTTTTTTGTAAACCTGCCAATAAAAGTTCCATATCTGTTTCTCTTTTTTTTTGTTAAATAACATGTTGAAAAAATTTCTAAACATTTATACAGACCTATATATTTTTTTCTATAAAAGGAGGTGCTATTACCTTACATTTGAAATATTCATATGCCCCCCCTACTGTTTTACGCTATAATAAAGTTACAAAATATGATCACCATAGTATGCTTTCAAATTTTCAGATCATCTTCTATATAATACCAGATTTAGGCTTGGTTATATCTATATATCGTTGTCCAACGTCAAGTACCAAGTTTTTAATAAGTCAAAGCGTCATAGACTACCGAACGTTACAATGGCACTGCTAGGGTCCTACCAGTTCGTCAGTTTCACGCACTGCCTCTACCGCTGGACTTAAGCAATCTATCTAGATCTAGAATCTAGGCTTACTTTTTAAAAGCAATCTTTCTAGATCTCAAATCTAGGCTTACTTATAATGCAATCTTTCTAGATCTAAAATCTTGGCTTACTTGAACAGTCCATCTGGATCTAAAATCTAGGCTTAACTAATGCAGAGGGTTTTATAGATCTTGATTCTAAATGTGCCCTGTATCGTGTGTTGCAGCACATAAAATAGTCAGGCGTAAGTCTAAGGGTCCGTCGACATATATAAAGAAACCTAGGAGGCGTTAAACCCTATTTATAAGAATTCAAATCATGTTTTTCAAGGGGTAAAATCTGTCCACCATTAGCAGTAGTAGTGTAACTGTCTAGATATAATTGTTATTGTGTTTTTCTTAAAAGGAGAAATATATAAAAAGAAAAAAAGAAGAAAAAAGAAAGAGGTCTAAAAGTTCCCCTTTTAAAAAGAATCCGCTTACATACAATTTCACTAGATATTCAACCTGTTCGTATGAACGGGTACCCCAGCTTTTATATAGATAGAAACAAGAAAGTCTTAAAACAGTTAAGTCAACTTTTAACATTTTTTTACAAGTAGGGCCTGTAGAGGCTACCTATAGTAGCTGAGCTTGAATTGAGTTGGTTGAACATCCAACATCAGCACTGAAAGCTGTAATCAGACCCTAAGACTAAGTATACCGTCTGACAACTTTATGAGCTGCCACTGTAGACGAGACAGGGTGGGGATATACCATGTCTCACTCACAGCTGATCACATTAGACTGACACCAACCCAACCATAAGGGGACGACATTGTTAGGGCTTGAACAATGGACCTCCTGCGTCAGAAGCCAGCAGTGTTTTACCCAAGCCCCCCCCCCCCCCCCTCTCAAATGGAGAAGCAATTTATCGACTGGAAACATTTATAATTTAATATCAAAGCTATATCTATGTATTTCTTAAGTTTGTAGCAACCATATTGATTTGAAAAGAAAGTGTTACAAACATGTATTGTAACAAGTTGAACAACAGATCTACTCATCTAGATGATGTAGATCTAATGATCAACAGCGTAAAACCATCGGGCTGTTATAATAAGATTTGGGACCCTTATAGATTTAGATCTAGATCTAGATCCACAATGCATGAGGTACCGATAAAATGTAAGAGTGCTAATCTAAATATTAATTAAATCACCTGAAATTCGATCGTTGCTTGGACACCTTTGTCAACATTCTCATAAAAGCACATTTTGTCGTTGTCTGGAAGTTCGAATGTCAGTTCTCCACCATATACAGAGTGCATCAAAACTAAACACACAAAACATAGAGTCCTAAAGGTTTCCATTTTTTTTTTTTGAAAGATCGTTTATCGCAGCCTCAAGCAAACTGAAAGTGGAATAAAACGCAAAGTAAATAAGATCTAAAACGTTATAATTTGCTACAAGTTGACGTGGAGTAACCGGTCTAATAGCTACCTTGGAGTCTCGTCAACAACATTGACGTTTCCGGTTCCGGTTATCATAAAAGTCAAACGGTCTTTAAGAACAAACAAAAGCAGCACACACCAAAAACAAAAACAAACAAACAAAAAGAAAAAGCAAAATGCGCTTATTTATGCTTCTAATGTGGTGCAATTTTTCAATCCATTTAGAAATTAAATACTAAGAAATTAAATCCTGGAGATGGCTTTCTTCATTGGAAAAAAAGTACAAAACTGTGCGCAAAAGTCAAGGAACCGAAATCCGAAACCACTTTGGCTTTGCAGTTTGCAGGCTAGCCTCTAGCAGTTAGCAGTAGCCGCTGTAGATCCACAAGCTTACAAGTACTGTTTCAAATACTTTGCTAAATCAATTCAGTTCAGCTGTATTTAATCAATCCACTATCAGTTTTATTGAAGTTACACGTCCTTGGTAAGGTACAGATTAAAACTAAATATTGGTCTATATTATTTGACACTAAATGTTTTAATAAGTAGGCCTAGAGGTCACATAATTTTCTAAATCTAGTCCAGACCTCCTAGATCTAGAATCTAGATCTAGTTTAAGTTTTAAATTGAAATATTTTTCTAATCATGTGTTTTGTTGAATCGTATTTCGAATAGTTTTCTAGAACATCTAGATCGAGATCTAAATAATTTCTATCCATTTAACAAATCAAAGCGGATACTCGTCGTACCCTATCGTCACTAGATCGAGATCTATAGCTTTGCTTGTATGATTTTAAAAAAAATGAATATTTGTATCAATATTTAACTTTTTTTGCTATTTATTTCAGGCTGCCGCTGATCATTTGTTTTCATACGCTATGGCAGCGTCTACGAAGTATATATGCACAGCCTGTTTCCGTGGCATACTAATGTCTCCAAGAGCAATGCTTCCTAGACAAGCCGCGTGGCTGCAGCAGAAGAGGGTATATCTCACTCTGTGTGGTGTGACAGTGTTGTTGCGTTGGGTTACATGAAAGTTTGCCTTGTTATGTGAAAATTTTTTCACGGGTTGTTGATCTAGTCAGTCCTGGGGTGTTTTTTTATCTTCAATGGATACATATATATAATTTGCCATTGGCTTGGGATACAAGATCTATTTGTTGTGGCTTTTAATGGAACAATATAGTTCTACTTGTTTTTAACAATTCTTACTATCGCAAATTCTTGTTCTCTCTGCTCTTGAGTGGAACGGAGGAGGGGGGGGGGGGGGTGCGTAGCCCTGGGGTAGAAGATCGGCTTTCGGTGCAAAAGGTCTGTGGTGCGAGACCTGGTGATTTTGCCCTCTACTGGTTAAGTCAGTGTCAGTTTAGTGTGACTGGCTGAGACAGTAGTGTGTGGCAGGACATACAATAGTCAGATATCATTCTTGGGGCCCGCCCATGCTCCCTGCTCCTGAATGCAACTTGTGTGAGGAATGTCAAATTGTACTTTTCTATCATGTGTTTTTCTGAGACAAGGTGGGTGTGTGTGGTGGGGGGGGGGGGGTATAAATGGGGAAAAGTTAAAGACAGCAGTTTTCCATAGCCATTCATCATCTAAACATAACTTTCCTTTGACGTTTCAAATTTTATACACATATTCATAATATACAGTATTTTGGAAAAATGTAGGATATGTCTATTTCCATACAATCAATGAATCATAGCATGTTAACTTAGCACTTGTGCATTGCGTCATATCATTTTCTATAACTAAAACAGATGAGAAATGAAATACATTTAGTGACATGACAATGATAGGACGAACAGGATTCATACATAAATGATAATTCTCTATTTTCCATTTTATTTCACAGCATCGGACAATTGTGATGGAGCGTAGTATTACGTATAAATATTAAAGTATTAGTAGTACTCAGTACATGAATAATAATAATAATAATAATAATAATAATTCACTTATAAAGCGCCAAAATCCACAGTAGTGCTCTATGGCGCTTAACATTAATAAAAACACTCACATACTATCTGAACACACACACACACACATTCTATCTATGAATCCCAGAGATACCACAACATCGTCCTAAGTAAATGCTTTTCTAAACATGACAATGATAGGACGAACAGGATTCATACATAAATGATAATTCTCTATTTTCCATTTTATTTCACAGCATCGGACAATTGTGATGGAGCGGGTTTTCCCGGTGCCGCTAGGGAAGCACGGAGGACTGCCTGGACCGGACGAAGTGAATGAGCTGCACAAAATCCTGCGTCCGGTGGAGCGGCTGGTGTACCCACAGGAGATGGAGTGTATCCTCACAGACTTTGTGGAGGGTGAGTTCTCAGCGTAGGTGGAGGGCGCGGTGGTCCAGGGGTAGAACATCGGCTTCCGACGCAAAAGGTCCCGAGTTCGAATCCTGGCTGTTGCGTTCCCTACTGGTTGGGTCGGTGTCAGTATGATGTGACCGGCTCAGACAGGAGTCATGGTATCCCTGCACCGTCCCCGTGTGGCAGCACATAAATTGTCCGACATTGGTCTTGTGACCCATCCACAATATAGCCTATATAGTGCTGATGTTGGCCGTTGAACAACAAAACACGCAAGAATTACCTCAGTACATTTAGATCAAAATGTATTAAGGATTAAATAGTGATGATTGACATTGGACTTTTAAACAACCAACTGAACAAAACTCGGCAAACACCAAATAAACCAACTTTTTTTAAAAGTGAATTTATGGTTTGTTTTTTTTTCTCATTCACTTACAAAGAAAAAAACACTTTTCTTTACCACTTGCACCAGTTGACCCTCCCCGACCCGTCATCCATGTAGGGCAAAGAAAAACTTGGTCTCTTGACGGTGCACCCATATATATACTTATATATATAGGAAGTAAGCTATTTCATCGCTGTTTTGTTTTATTTTTCCGCAGGCGTGGGGATCAGAGGTGACCTTGTGAAGGTGAAGCGAAGCGTGTTCCACGAGGAGCTCTACCCTGCGTCATTGGCCGTCTACGCTTCGCCGGAGAATATTGCCGAGTTTGAGGAGGAGAGGAAGGTTTGTCCTTCTATACAATCGTTCTCTATAGAGGGAGGGAGAGAATTCTCTCCCTCTCTCCGGGTTTAACGTCTCCTAGGTTCCCCTGGGGGGTCCTATACGACGTCAGAACACTAGACTCATGTATTCTCGATAGAGGGAGGGAGAGAATTCTCTCCCTCTCTCCGGGTTTAACGTCTCCTAGGTTCCCCTGGGGGGTCCTATACGGCGACAGAACAAAAGTACTTGATTCTCTATAGAGGGAGGGAGAAAATTCTCTCCCTCTCTCCGGGTTTAACGTCTCCTAGGTTCCCCTGGGGGATCCTATACGGTGACAGGCGGCGTTGACTTCTATAGAGGGAGGGAGAGAATTCTCTCCCTCTCTCCGGGTTTAACGTCTCCTAGGTTCCCCTGGGGGATCCTATACGACGTCAGAACACTAGACTCATGATTCTCGATAGAGGGAGGGAGAGAATTCTCTCCCTCTCTCCGGGTTTAACGTCTCCTAGGTTCCCCTGGGGGATCCTATACGGCGACAGAAGACGTTGACAGATATTCTCGATAGAGGGAGGGAGAGAATTCTCTCCCTCTCTCCGGGTTTAACGTCTCCTAGGTTCCCCTGGGGGATCCTATACGGCGACAGGCGGCGTTGACAGAAGACAAAAGCTCAGGAGGAAGGCATGACATGATAGATCCTATGCTGGTTCATTCTATTACTACGAGGCTGGTCCTCTTATGTATGGGGTTCCCTAATTTTGGAGTTTCTAAAGTGGAAAGGGAGGATAGGTTGAGACAGATAAGACAAACCTTCCTTTCTACGCTGGGGGGGCGGGTAAGGTTAGGTTTACACATTTAATTTCCTTTTATGAGTGAGGTGGGAGATTGAAGAAGTATTGTATACAATCGGTTCCCTTTAACTCTATATGTACGGGGTCTATTTCCAGCTTCGGACACAGTGTTTCTACTATCAACTCGGAAGCGACGAGCTCTCTGTTAGAGCGAATGTCCTTGACCCTCCCAATCACCTGAGGCTCCGTTGATGCAGTTTTAATAACAATTTTAATTTAAAGAGTTAAGATAAGCCTCTCTCTGAAGTATCAGTTTGGCTAATATCGTCCCCTGTAAGTGGTTGGGTTGGCGTCAGTATAATGTGAAGGGCTGAGACAGAAGTCCCTGCCCTGTCCTGTTTGTGGCAGCACATAAAATTGTCAGACGTCAGTCTTGGGTCCTGTCATCAATATAGTCTATACAGTGCTTAAGTTGAATGTTAAGCAAATCCTAAGCCTATTAATATAAGTATAATAATAGTAATAATAAAAATAATAATAATAATAATAACAATAATAATAATAATAATAATAATAATAATAATAAAAATAATAATAGTACATGGCATTTAAATTCGGCATAACACCACCCTTTGAGACTTCCTCTATGCGTTTTACATAATATAATATTTTTAAAAATCTGAAAAAGTATTATGCACATTTCTGTACATGCACAAAACGTATGTTCATGTTGCTCGCACGTAATATATGTAAAATGGTAACATCATGGGGAATATCCAGTGACCATATCCAGTTATCAGTAGAGAAGGCTCCTAGTTTGGTCGTATATAAAATGGTAAACTTCATAGTGAATATCCAGGGACCATATTCAGTTATCAGTAGAGACGGCTCCGTCCTAGTTTGGTCGTATATAAAATGGTAAACTTCATAGTGAATATCCAGTAATATCCAGTGACCATATCCAGTTATCAGTAGAGACGGCTCCGTCCTAGTTTGGTCGTATATAAAATGGTAAACTTCATAGTGAATATCCAGTGACCATATTCAGTTATCAGTAGAGACGGCTCCGTCCTAGTTTGGTCGTATATAAAATGGTAAACATCATAGTGAATATCCAGTGACCATATTCAGTTATCAGTAGAGAAGGCTCCGTCCTAGTTTGGTCGTATATAAAATGGTAAACTTCATGGAAAATATCCAGAGACCGTATTCAGTTATCAGTAGAGACGGCTCCGTCCTAGTTTGGTCGTATATAAAATGGTAAACATCATAGTGAATATCCAGTGACCATATTCAGTTATCAGTAGAGACGGCTCCGTCCTAGTTTGGTCGTATATAAAATGGTAAACTTCATAGTGAATATCCAGTGACCATATTCAGTTATCAGTAGAGACGGCTCCGTCCTAGTTTGGTCGTATATAAAATGGTAAACTTCATAGTGAATATCCAGTGACCTTTTTCAGTTATCGGTAGAGACGGCTTCGTCCTTGTTTGGTCGTATATAAAAGGTTGCTTTCTTTGATTTTCTCTCACAATTTCAGGCCAAGGGCATTGAGAGGCTTGAGTCTCGGCTCGGAGTTTTCGCGCGGATGGTAAGATATATTACACATGTTGCCCTTGTCCGCTACAATAGATGTATTGGCTCCAACTTATGTTAGCTTTTTTTTTTGGAAAAGTATATAACATGATGAAATGAAATGGTCTGTAATAATAATGGCAATGATAATGATAATGATAATATTTATTATTATATTATTAATATTAATAATAATAATAATAATCATAATAACACTTATAATATATCTAAGATTCAACAAGGTCCACCACGAATCTACCACTTTTCGATAACTTCTTTATTTTATTCATAGCATAAGATTCAAAAAGTCCTGCCAAGAATCATCTACTTGTGAGACTACCAGGGTGAATCGGGTGCGAGTCGGAAACGTGACTTTCGGAATTGGGTTTAACGTCCAACATCAGCACTATATAGGCTATATTGTTGACTGGTCCCAAGACGTACATCTGACAATTGTAAGTGCGCTTTGAAATGTTGAAAAAAAATACGTCTCTATCAGTTCTTCAACCAAAATAGTTTTGGAAGGGGCGCGTTGGTTCTAGGGTAGAACATCGGCTTCCAACGCAAAAGGTCCGAATTCGAGCCCTGGTGATTTCGCTCTCTACTGATTGGACTGGTGTCAGTTTAATGTGACCGACTGAGGCAGGAGTCATGGTATCCCTGCCCTGTCTCTTGTGTGGCAGCACTTAAAATTGTCAGACGTCAGTCTTGGGGTCCGTCCAAAATATAGTCTATATAGTGCTGATTCTGGGTATTAAATCAAATCAACTCAGCTCTTTTATTTGGAAACACAATCTGTCAATGCAGAGTAGTTTTTTCAATGTTTACGGAGCTCTAGCTCAAAATTTCGTATCTGCGGCCTGTTTGTCTGATTCACCCTCAACTCCAAACATAATTATCATATCTAGTTGCCAGCATAATGGTGTACCTTAAAATCAGTATTATTTTTTTTTTATAGAAAAACGAAAGTGAACTGTTTAAAATTGTCTGTTTTTTTTAAGTGTAGATGGTTTATAAACATAATTATCTTTGCTAGCATAATGGTGTAACTTAAAATCAGTTTTTTTTTTTTTTTTTTTGAAAACGAAAGTGAACTGTTTACAATTGTCTGGTTTTTGATAAGTGTAAATCAATGGTTTAGAAATTCCTGTTTATCCTTCATATACATGCAGTAGATCTAAGATAGGTCTGAAGTGGCCTGTGTTTAAAGATGTGTAGTGGTATTTCTCTCTTCGCTCCTCACTGCACAAGGTGTCGTAGTGGACGAAAACTGTATTTCTCACTTTATCGGCGGCACAACAATGTGTAATAAACTGGGTAGAGAATGCATTGTTCTGTCAGAATCTACCACTTTTTTATTTTATTCATAGCTATAATATATCTAAGATTCAACAAGGTCCACCACGAATCTACCACTTTTCGATAACTTCTTTATTTTATTCATAGCATAAGATTCAAAAAGTCCTTCCAAGAATCATCTACTTTTCAATTACTTCTTTATTTATTCTACATATATAATATATCTCTGATTTAAAAAGTTCCACCACGAATCTAGCACTTTTCGATAACTTCTTTGTTTTATTCATAGGTGAAACATATCTCAGATTTTAATAATCCTTCCAGAATCTACCACTTTTCGATGATAACTTCTTTGTTTTATTCATATGTATAATATTTCTAAGATTTAAGAAGGTCTGTCAAGAATCTACCACTTTTCGATAACTTCTTTATTTTATTCATATGTATAATATATCTCCGATTTAAAAAGTTCCACCACGAATCTAGCACTTTTCGATAACTTCTTTGTTTTATTCATATGTATAATATATCTAAGATTTAACAAGGCCCACCAAGAATCTACCACTTTTCGATAACTTCTTTGTTTTATTCATATGTATAATATTTCTAAGATTTAACAAGGTCTGTCAAGAATCTACCACTTTCCGATAACTTCTTTGTTTTATTCATAGGTATAATATATCTCAGATTCAACAAGGTCCTTCCAAGAATCTAACACTTTTCGATAACTTCTTTATTTTATTCATAGCTATAATATATCTCCGATTTAATAATCCTTCCAGAATCTACCACTTTTCGATAACTTCTTTGTTTTATTCATATGTATAATATTTCTAAGATTTAAGAAGGTCTGTCAAGAATCTACCACTTTCCGATAACTTCTTTGTTTTATTCATATGTATAATATATCTAAGATTTAACAAAGTCCTTCCAAGAATCTACCACTTTCCGATAACTTCTTTGTTTTATTCATATGTATAATATTTCTAAGATTTAACAAAGTCCTTCCAAGAATCTACCACTTTCCGATAACTTCTTTGTTTTATTCATATGTATAATATATCTAAGATTTAACAAGGTATGTCGTCATTTTTCTCTTTGCTCGTGACTCCATAGGGTATTGAAGTGGACCTCGACTGCATCCTCCTGCCAGAGGAACCGATCAATGACCTTGGGGAGTTTAGCCTGGAGGTCAAGGTACGGTAAATAGTGTTGATAACGTAGCGACAGAAAACAGCGAATGTGTCTACATTTTTTTAATCCAGAGTTTTCATAAAAGAGCGACTTTGAAGTAAGAAAAAATGTTAAATTTATGCCGAACAAATAGTTTATGAAAAAAATCTTTTTTTTTTTTTTTACAGGGTTTTTTTCTTTGGCAGATTCCACTCTACATATTTGTTACGTCATAAGATTTCACTTAACTGCCTGAGACAAGTTTTTTTTGTGTGGTGTATTCTCTAGCAGAAGTATGTGTTTGGTCCAAATTATTGTTAATGTTATCAAGCCTAGAAATGTATGCAGTTACTTATTATTATGGTTTTCTATTGTTCACAAAAATCTTTTTTGGATAATTATGTGATGAGAAGAGGGAAGCTGCAAAGCAGCGTCTTATGGCAACTGGTATGATTGAAATTGAAGGGAAACGGTTCAAACACAACGAGAAAACTCAGTCAATGGACGGACTCAATAGCGTGGCTGTGCGTAGGGATAGTGACCGAGGCGATATGAGATGCGGAGAATCGTCAAGTGCGAAGGGGCATGATCATTAGCGCTACAAATAGTGATGCCGATTTTCTGTAAATTCAGGATTTTATAGTTTAAAAAAAAAAATATAGAGGGCAAGTCGGTATTCAGTAAAAGTCTGCAAAGGCATTTTGTTTTATGATTTAATACTGTGCAGATTTAAGCTAAAAAGGTTCTGTAAAAAAAATACAGCAAAATTGCATGTGAACGTGTATCGTGTCATAGACACTTTTGTTGCTCTTGTTTTTTTATATCAATAAAAATACTCCGGTGGTATGGCCACGTGGAACGGTCAAGCGGAGCTATCAAGACAGCATTGGACATGCAAGTAACAGGAAGTCGTGGAAAAGGGAGACCCAGAATGACATGGAAGCAGGTGACAGAGAGGGATCGGAAAGACTGAAAACTCTCAACAACTGACCCTCATGACAGAAACACCTGGAGATCTGGTGTGAGATCAGCCATGCGTGCAGCAAGCCAGCTACCTGGAAGGGGGTCCACTGATGTGGATGTTGCCCCAGTACCTGCACGTTAAATCAAAATACCGATGATGATGATGATGATGATGAATAAGAATTTTGTTTTTTGTATTACTTTTCATTGAATGATGTTGTCCAACTCTCCGTTTCAGTATGATGATGATGATGATGATGAATAAGAATTTTGTTTTTTGTATTACTTTTCATTGAATGATGTTGTCCAACTCTCCGTTTCAGATCAACCAGCTCGAGACGGTGACCGTGAAAGCGGCGGTGGTGTCTGTCTCAGACAGGTTTGCTGCCACGTAACAAAGCTCGTTGTCCTCGTCAAGTGTGTTATTCGTTACAGTTTCCTTGTGACACACACTGTAAATTGTGAGAGAACGTTAGCCCTGGTGAAGTATGTTATTTGTTACAGTTTCCTTGTGACACACACTGTAAATTGTGAGAGAACGTTAGCCCTGGTGAAGTATGTTATTTGTTACTATTTCTTTGCGACACACACTGTAAATTGTGTGAGAATGTAAGCCGTGATGAATTGTGTTATTCGTTACTATTTCCTGTGACACACACTGTAAATTGTGAGAGAATGTAAGCCCTGGTGAAGTATGTTATTCGTTACTATTTCTTTGTGACACACACTGTAAATTGTGTGAGAATGTAAGCCGTGATGAATTGTGTTATTTGTTACTATTTTTTTGCGACACACACTGTAAATTGTGTGAGAATGTAAGCCGTGATGAATTGTGTTATTTGTTACTATTTCTTTGTGACACACACTGTAAATTGTGAGAGAACGTAAGCCCTGGTGAATTGTGTTTTTTGTTACTATTTCTTTGTGACACACACTGTAAATTGTGTGAGAACGTAAGCCGTGATGAATTGTGTTATTCGTTACTATTTCTTTGTGACACACACTGTAAATTGTGAGAGAACGTAAGCCCTGGTGAAGTATGTTATTTGTTACTATTTCCTTGTGACACAAACTGAAAGTTGTAAGAGAATGTGAGCGTACCTTTTTTGTTACTGAAACAGGAAATAAAGTATATATACATGTATAATAAACTGAATGGTTTTATTGTTCTCGTTGTGTAACAGTTCAGACTGTCTTTTTGTTGTACGTGTTCTCTCTCTCTCTCTCTCTCTCTCTCTCTCTCTCTCTCTCTCTCTCTCTCTCTCTCTCTCTCTCTCTCTCTAAATCTCTCTCACCATTCTCTCTCTCTCTCTCTCTCTCTCCTCTCATCTCTCTCTCACTCATTCTCTCTCTCTATCTATCTCTCTTTTTCTCTCTCTCTCTTTAATGTTTTCTACAGGTGGATAAAATAAATATTTTGGTCTGTTCACAGGTATAACTTGCTCCTATTAAAATCAAATAAATATAATCTGTTGATGTAACAAAACATAACATCTGTACTATTTTTTTTTTCAAAAAGATCAACATTTTTTGCGTTTTAGTTAAAGGTTTGTAAGTTGAAGATGCAAGAGAATAAGTTTAATTGCTTCCCCTTTTTGTTTGATTTATGAATTTGTTGGTTTTGTTGACCTACTGACAATACACTAAGTTCAACAGAAAACTTTTCCACGGCCTGTGCTATTCTCAACAAATTAGTCCTAGCAGTAACACCCTGCTAGTCTTACAAGCAGTCAATGTTGTTTGGTTGGTTGGTTGGTTGGTTGGGTTGGTTTAACGTCCAACAGCAGCGCTATATAGGCTATATTGTGGACGGGCCCCAAGACGGACGTCTGACAATTTTATGTGCTGCCACACACGAGACTGGGCGGGGATACCATGACTCCTGTCTAAGCTGGTCACATTATACTGACATCAATGCAACAGACAGGATTCGAACTCGGGGCCTTTTCCGTCGCAAACCGATGTTCTACCCCCCAAATGATGAGCGTAAAATGTTCTGCCCTATGTACTTATGTACTCTGGTAACATTTCCAGAACTAAATGCAAGTCATTCAATTATTTTAAACAACGGCAAGAATTTTTTTATACTAATATAAAAAACATTCCTCTGCTCTGTATGCTTTATCTTTACAGACATTGTCGAACACTGGCGGCCATTTTTTTTATGTTAGCTCTTGCCTTGACGAAAACATTGGTGCTGTCGTTGTTTTTTTTATGCGTAGCTTTCCACACTGCCTGTGTATTTTTGCGTGGTCTCCCTCTGTCTATTTTCTCTCACTTTATATGAACCAATAATTAACTAACTCTAACCCTAACCCCAACCCTAACCCTAACACTAACCCTAACCCGTACCCTTACCCAACCCTAACCCTTACCCCAACCCCATCCCTAACCATAACCCTAACCGTCATCCTAACCCTAACACTAACCCCAACCCGAACCCGAACCCTAACCCTAACCCTTACCCTAACCCTTACCCCAACCCCATCCCTAACCATAACCCTAACCGTCATCCTAACCCTAACACTAACCCTAACCCGAACCCTTACCCTGTTCATAAAATCAATCTATTCCATCATGTTGTGCGGGTTGATACGCTACAGTTCTAGCGCTTTTTTTAATCTGCACATTATTCCATTTTAAACATATAAATTTCAAAGGTTTTTATTTTCAAATTTTTTTTTTTTTAAGTTCCCAACCTAATGTGCCCACCAGAAACAGGCCTAAAATCACATGGTGTAATAACTTTAAACGCTTTGCGTTTGGCTCTACGTTCTGTTTGACGTCGCGAGCTAGTCGTTACGCAAATTGGAATCAGAAGGAAACAAAATTAGGTCTAGGTTGAATCAAAATCAGTGATTTGTGCAGACAATTGCTTTGATAACTTTT
>RQTK01001385.1:70441-76290 GCA_003991915.1 Elysia chlorotica | reverse complement strand
TACATATCGAAAATTATTTTGTCAAGCACAGGCTTTGCAAGATGAATACATATAAACAGTTATACAAATATACATGCAGCAACACAATTAGCAAAAAGTTTTACTTAAACATAGTTGTATCTAAGTATTACACATTAATTAAAGGGGGAAAATAAAATAAATAAATAAATAAAAAAAATTATAAAAAAAAAATAAAATTTAAAAAAATTAAAAAAAAAAAATTTAGGAACTTAGCATACATTCCTTATCAATATGGACAACTGATTGCGCATTGCATAAAAAGTCCAACATCAGCACTATATATGCTATATCGTGAACGGGCCCCAAGACTGGCGTCTGAGTACTGTGTGTGCTGCCATACTCTTAATAGTGGTACATGAAAAGAAAAGCTTTGATTAAGGAATGGAACGAAGCCACTTTAACAATAAAACACTTATCAATTAATAAATCAATTTATTCAGTAAGTTATAAATAAAACCTATCGAGTTAAAGGGAGAAATTTCTAACAATAAAACTAACTCTTTACGCTTGTATACTGTTTAATTTCTTAATTACATACCAGCTAAAGGCAACTATTGCTAACAATAAAAAAAGAGTCTGTATACATCATTTATTTGATAACATTGTGCTGCTTAAATTTATAATATAATTTTTAGTTAATGGAAACCATTTCTGACAAGAATAATTTTTATATAGTCGGTTATATGCATAATTTTATATCTTCTAGTAGTTATATGTCTATGGTTATATGATGCTGAAATTACATTACTTTTTTACAAGGGTGGCGCGGTGGCCCAGGGGTAGAACATCGGCTTCCGACGCAAAAAATCCCGAGTTCGAATCCTGGCTGTTGCAATCCCTACTGGTTGGGTCGGTGTCAGTATAATGTGACCGGCTGAGACAGGAGTCATGGTATCCCCACTCTGTCTCGTGTGTGGCAGCACATAACATTGTCAGACGTCTGTCTTGGGGCCCGTCCACGATATAGCCTATAAGTTGCTGACGTTGGACGTTAAAACCCAACCAACCAACCAACCAACCAACTTTTTTACAACTTAAAGACAACAATTTCTGATAATAAGAATACATGCAGACATTTTTAATTAAGAATAAAAATTATCGTTAACAAACTGCTTAAAATTGCAAAACATAATAATATTATTATAAACAAAAAAGGCGAAAAAAAATGTTCCCATGCCGGGAATCGAACCCGGGCCGCCTGGGTGAAAGCCAGGAATCCTAACCACTAGACCACATGGGATCTGTGGTAACATGAGCACTTTTTTGTTGTTGTATATTTTTTACCGACTGTCCAATTCTAATTAGATCACTTGGACCAACTTCAACGTGTAAAGTGGTGACACTTGAAGAATCAGGACGGGAAAACGTGGACAAACTTTACTTTTTATTCTCTGCAATTTTTTTTTTTTATAAATTCTATAAAAGTTACCAGATATGGGTATGGTTTTTTGCTTTTGTTTTTTTGTTTTATTTTGGTTGTTGTTGTTGTTGTTGTTGTTGTTGTTGTTGTTGTTGTTGTTGTTGTTGTTGTTGTTGTTGTTGTTGTTGTTGTTGTTGTTGTTGTTGTTGTTGTTGTTGTTTTTAGTGGGTTTGTGATATTTATGATTTACACATATGAAAAGAGAGATTAATAAAGAATTAAATATATATATATATATATAAAAAAGGAAAAACGCCAAAAAAATTTTTTTCCCGGCCTACCTGGGTGAAAGCACAAAGACGAGTTGAGTTGGCTTAACATCCAACATCCTCACAACATAGGTTATATTGTGAACGGGCCCCAAGACCGACGTCTGACAAGGTTATGTGCTGTCACACACGAGACAGGGCGGGGATACCATGACTCCTGTCTCAGCCGCATTTTAGCGATAAACAATGTCACAATAATTATGGCAATTTTTAGACGAAGCAAACTGCGTAATTTGGTCCAAATAATTAATCTAAATATAAACATACACAGATCAGAGCGATAAAAAAAAATTGACCCAAAATAGCAATTCGTTAATTTAATCGGGGAAGTAATATTCATAAAGAAACAGACGTAGATAATAATAATATAAAAAAAAATATCCACATGATGAGCGCTCTAATTATTCAAGTACATGTAACACCACTACAAAAAAAAAAGTCGATATAGGGCGAAAGGGATCCTATGCTCTAGCAAGTCCCATGTGGTCTAGTGGTTAGGATTCCCGGCATGGGAACATTTTATTTTGTGTTTTTGTTGTGGGTTTTTTTTTTATCTACTATGGTCATGATCATCGTCAGTATCTTTATTTTCATCTTCATTCATCGCACGCATTTTATTTTACCTTTTACTTTTTTTTTTGGTGGATGGGGGAGGGGGTATGTTTATTTTTAGGCTGTTGTTGGTTTCGCTTTTTGTTTGTTTATTTTTGCTCTTTTTGTTCTTTGTTTTTATTTGGGTTTTTTTTTTATCTTACTTTCTAACAAACCCTGAGTTACTTTAGTACTACCTTGTGTATCATAATTTTATTCTTATGTTAGAGAACAAACACACAAGAAAACTCCTACCTACTAACATGTCCCATGTGGTCTAGTGGTTAGGATTCCTGGCTTTCACCCAGGCGGCCCGGGTTCGATTCCCGGCATGGGAACATTTTTTTTTAGTGGATTTGTTGTGGGTCTTTTTTCTTTTACGGTCATTACCATCATCAGTATCTATTTTTTCATCTGCACTCCTTTTTGTGTGTATTTTATGTATTATTTTTTTTATATTATTTTTTTTTTTTTTGGGGGGGGGTGTATGTTCCTTTCATTTTTAGTTAGTTGTTGGTTTCGTTTTGTTTTGTTTTATTTCTGTTTTTTTGTTGGTTCTTTTGTTGTTGTTTTTTTTTGTTGTTTTTTTTTTGTTTTGTTTTTTTTGTGTGTGTTTGTTTATTTGTTAATAAATTACAATAATTAAGTTTGCCGAAACTCGCCACCATTATTGCACAAGACAAGCAAGCACATTTTTTTCGGAAAGAAAATGGATGCTCTTTGTACACTTCCGAAGGACTGTTTGTGCTTCTGCGAAACTTCATAGTCTGTGGTATGAACATTGATCATCCAACCACCTCAATTTCAAAAAAGCAATAGAGTAATCTCGCTAGCTCCCCATATAAAAAAAACTGTGAGCTCTTTTTGTGAAGCGTCTCACTAAGTCTATAGTCTCTGGTAGCACTGTGAGCTTTTTTAGTGAAACGTCTCACTTAATCTATAGTCTCTGGTAGCACTGTGAGTTCTTTTTGTGAAACGTCTCACTTAATCTATAGTCTCTGGTAGCAATGTGAGTTCTTTTTGTGAAACGTCTCACTTAATCTATAGTCTCTTTAGTGGTTTTATTGTGGGTCTTTTTTCTTTTACGATCAATATCATCGTCAGTATCTTTATTTTCATCTTCAACCCTTTTTTGTGTAGTTTTTTTTTTTGTGGTATTTTGTTTTCTTTTGGTTTGTTTTGGTTTGTATTGGGGGAGATTGGGGTTTTCATTTTTAGTTTGTTGTGGGTTTCTTGTTTTTTGTTTGTTTGTTGTTGTTTTTGTTGGGTTTTTTAGGTTTCTTTTGATTACTTTGTTTCGTTTTTGTTTTTCAATTGGTTAAGTTCATGTGCATGAGAAAAAGAGAAAAATGCCTTCCTTATCCCTGTTCCATCTAATAAGTTACAATTACTAAGTTTACCGAAACTCATCATCATATTGCACATTTTTCCGGTGGTTTAGCCTTAATCACTTAAGCGCTACTTCGTGTATCGTAATTTTATGCTTTTGTTAGAAAAAGACACATTCAAAAAACTCCTTCAAAAAGACACGTCCCATGTGGTCTAGTGGTTAGGATTCCTGGCTTTCACCCAGGCGGCCCGGGTTCGATTCCCGGCATGGGAACATTTTTGTACGTCTTTTTCCCCCCTTTTTTTTGCGCATTTTTCATTACTCTCATGTTTTGTTTGTTTAACAAACTGTTGTTTTTCATGTTATGTAAGATTTCTGTAAAGATGTAGTGTGTTACGTATTTAATAGAATACGTTCACCAATTTCTTAACAACTGAGACAGGAGTCCAGGTCTCCCACCCTTGTCCCGGGTGTGGCAGCACATAAAATGTCAGACGTCAGTCTTGCGGCCCGTCCACAATATAGCCTATATAGTGCCAATCGCCAATCTTGGTTTGACATGATTTTCAGCTGCAACGCACAAGCCATATTAGTTTTAGCCCTGTCACTGTATGCCTTTTTTTTCCCTTCAACTTTTCCTGATGAAAAAAGACACTATTAGTGTGGGTGAGTAAAAGTGAGCTGACACCATTATATAGATATAATCTAAGTGCTACCACTTAACAGTAAAAATGCCAGATCACGTGACGTCCCCCCCACCCGTAGACTTTAGCATTGGGCTCTCGCGACAATGCCAAACGCGGTAAATATTTGGCATAGCTGGGGGTTTCACTATGTGCGTGCTTGTTTTGTTTTGTTTTGTTTTTGTTTTGTTTTTTTGCGATTTTTTGTTCATGCTCTAATGGTAATGAAAGGTATTGTGTTAATATAACGTGCAGAAAGAGAGAGAGAGAGAGAGAGAGAGAGAGAGAGAGAGAGAGAGAGAGAGAGAGAGAGAGAGAGAGAGAGAGAGAGAGAGAGAGAGAGAGAGAGAGAGAGAGAGAGAGAAAGAGAGAGAGAGGTATGTACACATATTCTTGATTTCTCTGCTTATACGCAAGCTTGGCAAAAATCACTATTGTTTGATTAAATTATAATGTTGTTGTTGTTGTTTTTTGTTTTGTTTTGTTGTTGTTTGTTTGTTTTGGGGTTTTTTTTCGTTGTTTTTTTTTTGTTTGTTTGTTTTTTTTTTGTCTGTTATTATGTCTGTATATCACAAAAGTAGTATAGATTGAACACACAAGCTCTGAACATAAAAAAAAAAAGAAAAAAGTTTTTAAATTTAATACGATATCATGTAGTAACTCACTCTGCTTTTTCGTTTGTTTGTTTGTTTGTTTGTTTGTTTGTTGTTGTTTTTTGGTTGTTGTTTGTTGTTTTTTTTGTTTTTTTTGGGGGGTGGGGGGGTTGTTTTGTTTTTGTTGTTTTTTGTTTGTTTTTGTTTTTTTGTTATTATGACCGTATGGCAGTCAAGTAGTATAGATTAAACACACGCCTTGTACTTAAAAGAAAAAAAAATTATAAATTTAATACGATATCCTGTAGTCACTCACCTTGTTTTTTTGTTTTGTTTTGTTTTGTTTTTGTTGTGTGTGTGTGTTTTTTCGTTGTTTTTTTTTTTGTTTGTTTGTTTTTTTTTTGTCTGTTATTATGTCTGTATATCACAAAAGTAGTATAGATTGAACACACACCAGCTCTGAACATAAAAAAAAAAAGAAAAAAGTTTTTAAATTTAATACGATATCATGTAGTAACTCACTCTGGTTTTTCGTTTGTTCGTTTGTTTGTTTGTTGTTGTTTTTTGGTTGTTGTTTGTTGTTTTTTTTTTTTTTTTTGGGGGGGGGGTTGTTTTTGTTGTTTGTTTGTTTTTTTTTTTGTTATTATGACCGTATGGCAGTCAAGTAGTATAGATTAAACACACGCCTTTGTACTTAAAAGAAAAAAAGAAATTATAAATTTCATACGATATCATGGGATGACTCACCTTGTTTGTTTTATTTTTTCTTGTTGTTTTTTGTGGGGGTTTTGTGTTTTATGTGTGTGTGTGTGTGTGTGTGTGTGTTGTTGTTGTTTTTTTTCGCGTTTTTTTTTCTTTTGCCGTTATGTCCGTATGCCACTAAAGTAGTTTAGATTAAACAAACAACTCTGTACAAGAAAACTATTTCATACAATACCATGT
>RQTK01001385.1:21695-47411 GCA_003991915.1 Elysia chlorotica | reverse complement strand
TATATATATATATATATATATATTTTTATATACCCCACATCTCACTCTCTCAACGCTGAACACCTCCTTGGTACCGTATCTAAAAATGTCTTTATACGGGGACTGGGCCCAGCGACGGGTGTCTAAAATTCTGTCGGTCACATTATACATTTATAGCCTACATTTATACTGATTGACCCAGCTAGTAAAGACAAACATGACTGGAACAGGATTCGATCCTCGGATCTCCTACAACACCCGAGGTCGGCGCTCTAACACCTAGACCACTACACTCCAGTTTACTAGTGTACTTCAAAATTGTACCAAAGACTAATGATTTAGTATGTCCACCTCTCTAAGTATACAGTACAAGGGGGAGAGAGGGGAATCAGTAACTGTTTTGTTTTAAAGTTCAACGTCAACACTATATAGGCTATATTGACGAGCCCCAAGAATGATGTTTGACAGTTTTATGTTCTGCCACACACACAAAAACAACTAAATCTGATAATTCGAATTTCTCATACACCGAATTCGGAAGAGGATGAGTTTGATGTTCTCGTGTTGTTGTTGTTGTTGTTGTTGTTGTTGTTGTTGTTGTTGTTGTTGTTGTTGTTGTTGTTGTTGTTGTTGTTGTTGTTGTTGTTGTTGTTGTTGTTGTTGTTGTTGTCGTTGTTGTTGTTGTTGTTGTTACTGTGGAGGTTTTTCTGGGTTTTTTGTTTTGTTTTGTTCTTGTTTTTGTTTTTTCTCTCTTTGGCTCTAAATGTATTAAAATCAGACATTGAGACTCATAATGCGAAGTCATTCTGGTTTGGGTCTCTGCTTTCAAAGCTGACTCCAATAACAAGCCTAACAAAACCACTAGTCTACATTTTATATACTTTTGATATTTGATGTTTCAGAATAATGCCTCCTTCTGAAAATCCATTCCGTTTAACTCGAAGTTCCGCTTAATTCGAAGTTTTGATCCAACCCCAAGCAATTCGTCGTACGAGTTTCCCACAATTCTACTCTATCCGGTAGGCCTAGGCCTACATGTATCCGCTTAATTCGAAGTTTTGATCCAACCCCAAGCAATTCGTATTATGAGGCTTCCCACAATCCCACTGTATCTGGTAGCCTAGGCCCACATTGTACATACTGTTTTTTGTTTTTGTTTTTTGTTGGTTTTTTTTTTTTTTTGGCTGCTTGCCACACATCATGTGATAGACCTAGCGCGTATGAATACATGCAACTTGTCACCACCGGAGCGCGGAGGAATACATGAAATAATTTATACAGCAGACGGAGATCCAAAAGCGAAACGAAATATCGCGCCGTCAGGAATAAATAAATTATTTGTCCGAGCAGTCATAATTGGTGTATATATGCCATAGGTTAGTGGGTTAGAATTGGGTGGAGTTAAGTTGGTAGCTTGTCGTCCAACTATATAGGCTACAGTGTGTGGATGAGCCTCAAGATTAATGGCTGACAAATGTTATTTTGACGTGTCGAGGAGACCATGACTTCTGTCTCAGTTGGTCACATTATACGGTTCTGATACCGACCCAACCAGTAGGGGAGGAGAGGGAGAGAGAGAGAGAGAGAGAGAGAGAGAGAGAGGATAGGTTGAAAGAGACAGAGACAAAGAGAGAGAAACAGAGATAGAGATGGAGAGAGACACAGAGTTTGATAGCTTGATGGTAAAGCTTCGCCAACTGATAGAGGAAGCATGGGGTTCAAATCCTGCACGAGCCTCCCTGCATATTAATAGTGGAGTGTGGTTGCCATGATGGCAATGCGTCGCTTTCCGATGGAAGAGGCACGAGGTTCAAATCCTGCGCAAGCCACCCTGCATCCTAATAGGTAGAGTTGGTTCTAGTACTATGACTGGGCGAGCCATATCCCAATTGTCCTATTTTGGGGACCCGTCACAGAATAGGATATTTTTATTAAACCTCGGACCATGGATCCGTTGAAACGGTGTGAGCTTGGTGTTGTATGACTGAAAGAGAACCAGGGCGAGAATGTGAGTGGAGAGAGAGGGAGAGAGAGGGGGAGAAAGAGAGAGAGAGAGGGGGGAAATAGAGAAAGAGAGAGAGAGAGAGAGAGAGAGAGAGAGAGGGAGAGAGATAGGAAGAGAGACAGGGAGGGAAAGAAAGAAATAGAGACAAGGGACGGAGAGAAATAGGGAGAAAGAGAAAATGATGGAGAGATAGATAGATAGAGAGAGAGAGAGAGAGAGAGAGAGAAATAGAGAGAAAGAGCGAGAAATTGAGATGTATAGTGAGAGGCATACAAAAGTTGACCTTTCAAGTAGAATAATATTTTGGCAGGGTTCCTGTCTACCCCTCTACACATTGTCTACGCATGCGCTAGCCGGGGTCAAACGTGTTGAATCGATTCCACCCATCTAAATTTTCGTCTGTTGTTCTTTCTATTCATAAAGGAACACATTCGAGCGCTTACATTAACCAGAACAATACCAGAGACTATACATGTCGTGAGACGATTCACAAAAAGAGCTCGCGGTGTTTTTAATACGAGGGGCTAACGTGAGACATGTTGTTGGGTTGGTTTAACGTCCAACACCAGCACTATATAGGCTATATTGTGTACGGGCCCCAAGACGGACATCTGGCAATTTTATGTGCTGCCACACACGAGACAGGGCGGGGATACCATGACTCCTGTCTCATCCGGTCACATTAAACTAACACCGACCCAACCAGTAGGGAACGCAACAGTCAGGGCTCAAACCACCCTTTTGCGTCGGAAGCCGATGTTCTACCCCGGGGATACTATGACTCCTGTCTTAGACAGTCATATTATACTGACACCGACCCAACCAATAGGGAGCGAGAGCGAAATCGGCAGGGCTCAAACCACGGACCTTTTGCGTTGAATCCTAAGTTCTACCCCATGACCACCGCGAACTCCAGCGGGAAATATCCTCACCCTATTCCTTTATTACAACTACGGCGGTTGAACCATGCTGGGATTGAGTTTTTACCTAAGGTTTAAAGGATAAACCAACCACCTTAATATAAGATAAGATAAGATAAGATAAGATAAGATAAGATAAGATCATTTTTATTTGTCCCTCATTGGGAAAATCGATTTGGACATGTTAAAAGTATTTTACACACAGTAATAATAATAAAAATAAACGTTTTACATTACATAATATATGAGTGATGGCTCACATACATATACACACACACACGCACACAGTTACAAGCTCGCATTAACACATTCGTTTCATGTTGAGCTCCTCATTTGCCGTGAGCCTGATGGCACAAATAAATTATTGTAGCGGTCGGTTCTAGCTTTAGGTTGAAATATGCGACCGCTGCGTGTGGAAAACATAAACTCCAGATCTATGCAGGCAAAATCCTCATGGTGAAACCCCTCAGTTTTTCACAGTCTCTGGTATTAGTTGTAACAATATATATGCGGGCATGAGAATGCCAAAATTATTGTAATTTGGGAATGTTTTGTGAGTCACGAAATATACCCTGTATGTATGTGTGTATGTATGAAGGTTTCTCTCTTTGACTTTGTGTAATAATGTGTGTAGATGTATATGAACTACACTCTCAATCACACACATACACACACACATACACACACACATCAGGTTATTTTCTTTATCTTTTTCTCTCTGGTTTTATCATCACCATCATCATATTCATGATCATCATCACCATCATCATCATCATCAGCAGCAGCAGCAGCAACAACATTATCATCATCACCACTACATCATCATTATCCTTACCATCATCATCATCATCATCATCATCAACATCATCATCATCATCATCATCATCATCCATCATGGATATTAACACCGTCATCATCATCATCATCATCAGCATGATCAGCATCAACATCATCCACCCCATCATCATCATCATCATCATCATCATCATCATCATCATCATCATCATCATCATCATCATCACTATCATCATCATCATTCATCATCATCATCAGAATCATCATCATCATCAGAATCATCATCATCATCATCATGATCATCATCATCATCATCATCATCATCATCATCATCATCATCATCATCATCATAATCATCCTCATCATCATCATCATCACTATCATCATCATCATTCATCATCATCATCATAATCATCATCAGAATCATCATCATCATCATCATCATCATCATCATCATCATCATCATCATCATCATCATCATCATCATCATAATCATCCTCATCATCATCATCATCACTATCATCATCATCATTCATCATCATCATCAGAATCATCATCATCATCATCATGATCATCATCATCATCATCATCATCATCATCATCATCATCATCATCATCATCATAATCATCCTCATCATCATCATCATCACTATCATCATCATCATTCATCATCATCATCAGAATCATCATCATCATCATCATGATCATCATCATCATCATCATCATCATCATCATCATCATCATCATCATCATCATAATCATCCTCATGAGGGGAAGATGAGTGATTAGATTTTTTTTTTAAACTGTTTAAAAAGGGAAGGCAGTTTTAACACAGCGTGAGACCGACATCATGATATTAGTTTTATTCTCGCACTGTCTCTGTGTGGTAACACGTAACATTGTCAGACGTTAGTCTTGAGGCCCGCACACAGCTGACGTTCAACGCTAGCCTAACTAAGAAAGTCATACTGAGCTTAACAAAGGTTGAAATCGGGTTGTGTAGTTTCAGTCGGCAGAACAAAGAGCTGACAAACAGGATGCACCAGGTTCAAATCTTAGCTCACCACCCCCCCCCCCCACACACACACACACAGACACACACGCAAACACACATAATCCATCTACAACATCAGAATTAGATGTTGATGTAGATGGAGATGTAGATGGAGATGTAGATGTAGATGTAGATGTAGATGTAGATGTAAAAGGTGATTTAGATGGAGATGTAGATGTAGATGTAAAAGATGATTTAGATGTAGATGTAGATGTAGATGTAAAAGGTGATTTAGATGTAGATGAAGATGAAGATAATAGGTGAAGATGTAGATGTAGATGAAGATGTAAAAGGTGATTTAGATGTAGATGTAGATTTAGGTGAATATGTAAAACATAATTTAGATGGAGATTAAGATGTAAGTGTAGATGTAGATGAAGATGTAGATGTAGATAGAGATGTAGATTTAGATGGAGATTTAGATGGAGATGTAGATGGAAATGTACATTGAAATGAAGATTTAGATGGAGATGTAGATGGAAATGTACATTGAAATGACGATTTAGATGGAGATGAAGATGGAATTGTACATTGAAATGAAGATTTAGATGGAGATGAAGATGTCTAGCCTGTCTCCCCAATGCACCGACATCCAGACTACCGAAGCCTAGGGCAATGTTGGGGTAACTTTTGCCTCGGGGAGGAAAGATTCCCAGAGGAAGGGGGGTGTTGGGGGGGGGGGGGGGGGTGGATGGATCACAGTTGAATACTGAACAGTACTGAACGCTGAAAAGCGCAGGACAAACATGCACCCGCATAATAGGGACATCATGTAATGGGGTGTCCCGTTTAGTCGGGCAAGTGTTTATTCGTGGACGACCGCTATCTCGAAGACTCGGGCTTAAAGTGACGCTTTCTAGGCTACTCCCGCACTAGCACTATCTCATTGGGTCCAATAGCGATCACTGACCTAGTTCTGTAGAATATAAAATAATTATTAGGTCAGGGGATATGTTTCGATAGATAGCCTAGAATCATAGTTTTTACTCAACGTTTTGGCTGGCGTAAAGATACAAGGGTGTAAATCCAACGTTGCATGCAGTAGCGGAGAATTTTGTTTGGAGACTTTTTTTCTGCATATCTTAAAACTTGGTGTTAGTTTATTGCGAGTCCGTACTTTCGACCCAAGATAATTTAGAAGTAGGTTTTTGTTTTGTTTTGTTGTTTTTATAGTTTTCTGTAACTTCTTTGAAGGGGCAGGTGGGCGAAAGACAGAGACAGAGAGAGAGAGAGAGAGAGATAGAAAGAAAGAGAGAAAGAACTGGAGAGAGAGAAGAGGGGGAATGAAAGAATTAAAAAAAGAAAGAGACAACGGAGTAGAGAGAAGAGTGAGAGAATGGAAGAGAGAGAAGAGTGAGAGAATGGAAGAGAGAGAAGAGTGAGAGATAACAAAGAGAAGAGTGAAGTAACCTACTAAAATTCGAAATTAGTATAGATTGCTACATCAAAAAATTCAACCATCTCAAATGTTACAATACCCAAAAAACATGTACCACTAAAACGGAAAATCCCGAACTTCGGTGCAAAAGATCCCGAGTTCCCACCTGACCGCATAGACCACATACCTTTCTGTTTGCGTCATCAATTTTTGCGCTGGGAAGAGCTGTCGCCTGAACAGAAATGTTGCTGTGGCGACGCGACAAGGCTAGGCTCTAGGCCTAGGTTTCGGCCTTTCGGGGCGTTGCGATAAGAGGAAAAAGTAAAAAGTGTGTGTAGTGTGTGTGTAGTGTGTGTGTATGTGTGTTAGTGTGTTGTGGGGTGTGTAGTTGCTATGGCGAGGTGACAGTGTGTTACCTGTTGCTGCAGAAGCCAGAAGGTTTAGATGGGGGGAAACCAGTGTTTTGCATGGTTGCTCAACCATCCCAAGAATGTGGCTTCGTCGTGTGGGATCTTCTCTACCCCCCCCCCCCCCCTTGTTTCCCCCTCCCCTTTAAACCCCAGCCGCCTCTTTTTCTTCTTTTTTTTTCCCTTTTCTTTTTTCTTCTTTTTGTCTTTTTGTCTTTTTTCTTCTTCTTTTTTTTTTTAATAACCAACCAATAAACCGCCAACGTGTGTATAAGCATTTACGATTTAGCGAAAAAAAAAAAGAAAAAAAAAGAAAGGGGAAACAATGTGAAATATAAGGATGATAATTATTATGAATCGCCGTATAGGATCCCTCAGGGGAACCTTAAGGCTAGGAGTTGTTAAACCCATAGCTTAGACATTACTGCAGTTTGGAGGTAGGTGGGTTTACATGTACAATACATTTTTTTTTTTTTTGGCAAAAAAATTGGCCGCTTTTCCTTCAGACTTCCGGCTCAACAGGTTTTGCAGGAATGTTTGTGGGGTTGTAACTAAGTTTCAATCAGGTTTCATCGGCGTTGCAACTCGTAGGTATTTTTCCCTACGATTAGGTGAACAAAAATGATGACGATAGGTAGCGTGTAGGGTAAAATCATAAAATGTAGGGATTTGTAGGGAGTTTTGGATTTAGCATTTAAAAACGAATACTTTTTTCATAGGGATTTTCATATTTGGCATTAACGAAGGAGGGATTTAACTGGTACATAAATTGGTGCTCCGCAGAAGACAGTCGGATTGGATAGGCTCAATACATGGCTTAACTAGAAGCTTGGACAATCGCAACATTTGGATAAAAAGGTAATTACATGGCGCTGTAAGTACAAAGTAAGTAGCTTACGAGGCGTCGTAACAATAGAAAAAATAAGAAGGGTTACGGCGCGTCGTAAGTCTAGGCGACGTTGTACTTACGGCCCATCATGTGAAAAGAGTTATGAGTAATCCAAGCTTTTTCATCTTTATATCGACTAAACAGTCATAAAATACCGACAGTGGTACGTTCAATTTTTTTTTTTTTTTATTTTGTTGTTTGTTTTGTTTTTGTTTTTTTGTTTTTTTTTTGTTTTTTTTTTTTTTTTGGGGGGGGGGTAGCTCAGGGGTAGAAAATCGGTTTCCGACGCAAAAGGTCCGTGGTTCGAGCCTTGGCGATTTCGCCCCTGCTGGTTGGGTCGGTGTGAGTTTAATGTGACCGGCTGAGACAGGAGTCATGGTATCCCCGCCCTTTCTCGTGTGTGGCAGCACATAAAATTGTCAGACGTGATTCTTGAGGCCTGTCCACAATGTTGCGTCGGACGTCGATGTTCTACCCCAGGGCCACCGAGTCTGACGTCTGACAATTGTATGTACTGCCAACCAGACAAATTGCCGTGAGACCTGGATTCTTGTCTCAGCTAGTCACTCTTTATACTTCTAACACCTAACCAACCAGTAGGGGACGAAATTGGACAAATAAGTTTTTGACCAACCATGGGATTCGATCTACCAATCTGAATATCTACGCTCTCTCTACCATTAATTTGAGCCAACCCCCTTTGGTCAGTTTTGCTTTATCTGGGGTGGGTAGCGAACTGGCTCAAGGGGTAGTCTCTAGATCGCATATCTGTAAGTCCGCGGTTCGAATCCCACGATCGAGAGGTTTATTTCTGGAAAGTGGGGGGGGGGGGGGGCGAACTAACTCAGGTGGTAGCACGATAGTCTCTAGATCTATCGCATATCGGGTATCAGGAGGTCGGCGGTTCGAATCCCATCGTCAGGTTTATTTCTCCGCGTGTGTCCCCTATAACTGGTTGGGTCGGTGTCAGTATAATGTGACCGGCTCAAACATGAGTCATGGTATACGTCCCCGCCCTGTCTTGTGTGTGGCAGCACATAAAATTGCCAGATGTCCGTCTTGGGGCCCGTACACAATATAGCCTATATAGTGTGTGACAGACTGTTGGGCGTTAAACCAAATTAACTTAACAACTTAACTTGGTATGTATTTGGATTTTAAATGCAAATGCTTATCTACTTCTGTGACTTTGCGTGTTTGTTTTTTTGGAAAAGTTGCCCAGGACCATGTACATTACAAATGCTACCATTAATTTTACGAAAACATTCACCTAGTTCTGCTATAAGTATGGGAGCTATCATTCTAACAATTTCACTATCTTTCTTTTTTTTTAATTGATGTCCTTATCTAGATCTAGAGCTTATGTGCATTATGCGGGCTGCATCATCATGATTCTATTATCATTCTAACAATTTTATTATCTTCTTTTTCTTTTCTTTTTATTTATGTTTTTATCTAGACCTAGAGCTAGCGTGCAATATGTGGGCTGCATTGAGCAATCCCATAGATTATCTGGATCTTTAGTTACACACTAAGAGAGAGAGAGAGAGAGAGAGAGAGAGAGAGAGAGAGAGAGAGAGAGAGGGTGGTCCTAGGGTAGAACATCGGCTTCCGGCGCAAAAGGTCCGTGGTTCGAGCCCTGGCGATTTCGCTTACTACTGGTTGTGTTGGTGTCAGTTTAATGTGATCTGCTGAGACAGGGGTCATGGTATCCCCGCCCTGTCTCGTGTGTGGCAGCGCATAAAATTGTCAGACATCAGTCTTGTGGTCCGTCCACAATATAGTGTATATAGTGTGATGTTGGACGTTAAACCAACTCAACGACGTCTACAAACTGAGAGAGACAACGGGTATTGTACACGCTACACACTACACGCTACACACATGTGACACATTCCCATATTGCTACGCTATCACACTCATGGTCATGTCAAATAATTACATGACTGTATCTAGTGTTGATTGTTATAAGTTTGTCACCCGAGCTATTGGGACAGTCCTTTCTGACACAACCACAGAGAGAGAGAGAGAGAGAGAGAGAGAGAGAGAGACAGAGACAGAGACAGAGAGACAGAGAGGGGGAGGGAGAGAGAGAGGGGAGAGAGTGAGAAAGAGAGAGATGGGGTGGAAAGAGGGGGGAGTAAGAAAGAGAGAGATGGGGTGGAAAGAGGGGGGAGTGAGAAAGAGAGAGATGGGTGAAGAGAGAAAGGGAGGGGGGAGAGTGAAAGAAAGAGAGAGAGAGAAAGAGATTAATACAGACTCTGTGTTCCCCAACAACAAATACGGGTGACATAATTACGTCCTATAGTGAAGTATTTTTCTAGTTGCTCATTGGCTGTCAGTACATCTAGGCTAGAGCTATAATTGGACACAGGCGCCACATAAAATTAACATCCTTACCCGCCGTATCGCCTCCGTTTTCGCTATGAAACCCCGTTTTCGCAATGTATATGATAATAAGTAATCTGTTAGTAGTCCTAGTTAGATCTAGTACAAATATACCAACTTAGGCATGCATGAATATTACTACACGCGCTATCTGTGTTATCAGGATGATGTTTGCAGCAAAAATGGCCGTTTCTCGCAGTAGAGGCTTTGACATGATAGTAGTATAGAGAAAACCGAGACGATAGGAAACGTATTCTGCACCGACGCCCAATCAAATCGCTAGTGTGAGTCTATCCTAGACTTACGTAGCCAATAGGCGATCGGGAAAACCCTTTGCATGAAGAGCGTAGTTGCGTCATCAATTCTTGAGCACGGCTCGCAATGCCTAAAATGTGGATGTAAAATAATGTAAATTAATGAAGGACAAGATGAGGTTGAGAGTTCTAAGAGCGTTGAAAAAACCCGATAACAAGATACTGAGTGTGGGTTTAAATGTCCCTAGGTTAAGAGGCGTGTTAAAATATGGTGTGTATAGTATGTTGAATGTGTAGGGTGCATAGAGTGTGTTGAGTGGAAACCGTATAGTGTGTCGAATGAATTTACAAAGGAACTGGCAATTGGCTGGGCCTACTATAATAGTATACAATGTACTAGGCTGGCTGTCCTCGATAGTACAGGGGTCAATGAACATTGGTGTGTTGCTTAAGTGACTGATTATTAATGGCAAAAATAGTTATAAAAATTCAAACAGCAACAAACTAATTGTAGGTGATATATTGATAATAATGATGGAAATAATGATGATTGTTGAAGCAATATTACAGAATGATGATGATGATGATGATGATGATGATGATGATGATGATGATGATGATGATGATGATGATGATGATGATGATGATGATGATGATGATGGTGGTGGTGGTGATGGTGGTGGTGGTGGTGGTGGTGGTAGTGATGGTGGTGGTGGTAGTGGTGGTGACTGGTGTGGTATGTTGGTATGGTGGTAGTTGTAATGATGGATGTAATGACGTTATACAACGATGAAATAACAAAAAAATCCACCAACTTATTATGAGTACATGCACTCTGCATTGCTCTAGTCATAAAAAACAACAACAACGCAGTTTTGTCCAGAAAATCACAAAAGGAGACGTGCGATTTCTGGAGAAATATTGAACGTCATTTTTCAAAACAGTTTCGGCTTCTTTAACTAGTTTTCAACTACAATATTTTTTTCAACGAATTAACGAATACGTGGTAAAAATCATGAACAATAACAAAGAAAATATTTCCAGTCTCCAGTATCCTGACCGGGCTATTAAGGATTCCATCGTTGTCCATATCATCGTCACACGAGTCACCAATGCCATCGCGATCAGCATCTTCCTGTCCACTGTTGGGCACATATATGCAGTTGTCCTGTGAAATAGAACGATAAAATTTAATCACCAAGGAACAGAAATTTAATGTGAATAAGTTATACAGCGGCGCAAGATAGTTTCAATTTTCCATGACAATTTCCCAATTCTGTCCTTTTTGCTGAGTCTTGGATATCTAACGACATTTATGAACAATTTTTTTAAATAAACAACGGTGTTTAGTACTATTTACAACTCTACCATACTCTCCAACGACATATTGCATCAAAGTCATTTGAACGTGTTTCAAGCAATTCATTACAATTCAGAAATAATCAATGCTACGCGTACTTCGTTTATCCAAAATCAAAGCATGTATGTAATCAAGTGCACATCTTTAAAAACTTTTATATCCCCTAGATTTTCAGAAAACTATTTGGAGAGCAAATGCTGAGTATCGAGTTCAAGGAGACGCGTACGCCACAATCAAGAGGTTCAACCCCCTCCCCATATTTACCGAATTAAAATTTAGGTGGTATGGGCAACAGTTGGGGCGAGGATCGAGCCTCGAATTTGGCGCCCGATATTCTACAGACCCATTGTGAGTTAATTTCTTGTGTTGGGACCTTTCATTTTAGTATCAGGACGTTAATTCCAGATATGAAACTTTTTTCCGTCTATTCTGGTGACACTTCTATTTCAGTATTTGAACCGTCTATTCTCGTGTTGAACCTTTCATTATTGTGTTGAGAATTTCTATTTGGCTGTTCTAATGTTAGGACGCTCTAGTGTACTCAACGTAGTGTTGGCACCCTGTATCCTCGTGATGGGGACCACTTACCTGCCTACACCTGCGGTCATCACAGGGCAGCTCCACATCTGGCAGGCCGTCCAGATCAGTATCTCTAGTGCACATCTGGCCGTCCCCAGCATAGCCGACAGTACACTGAGGGAGAAGGCACAGGAAAAAGAGGACGTAACAGCGATTGATATACAGAAGCTTTCATTGTGACCATCAAAATCGTAAACACTGTGAATATAACATTACTGCTCAGTAACTAAGAATGAGGACGTAAGATTTGTGTACACAAGGTAAAGTAATAGAAATAAGGGTTTTCACACAAATTAGAGCAGTGAGAACACGATTACAAAATGCCACAGCTACGATGAATGAGAACATACGGGCATAAAAAAAAATCACCAATTGGCAGCCACATATTTGGAAAAGATGTATTGGAAGATAGACAAGGAGATGCCTCGATTATACTGTTCAGGAGAAGGGCATATAGTGTGGAGCAGAGGAGTACAAAAACACATAAGATCTCTTCTAGTTCTACTTTTTATGTTATAAAGATTACCAATGCAAAAAAAAAAAATAACTAAAAAAGACAAACACCACCAACAACAACAAACAACCCCCCCCAAAAAAAAAAAAAAAAAACCAAAAAAAAAAACCCACAACAAACAACCCCCCCCAAAAAAAAAACAAACACACAACAACAAACAAAACAAAAACAACAACATAAAAACCAAATTGACATTACTGATGTTGTTTTCGGAAATCAACCTAATGAGAATACATTGAGAAGCATATTCTTTATTTCTTTGACCATTGGAGACAACTCTCACCTGACAGAAAAATCCATTGTAGCCTCTTCTGCGAACACATTTCGCGTTGACGTTACACTTGGTCCCGTCTGGGCATACGTTAGCGGCCCGCCTGCATCCTGTCTCTTGGTCTCCAACGTAACCCTCAAGACAAGCGCCGCATACACGAGAACCCTATCGAATACACAAGACAAAAATGATATTTAGCTACTGCAAGTACTGTTAACACAACTACAAATGCAAGCACCATCGTCGTCGTTATCATTATCTCTTCTACCACCACCAACATCACGACAAACACCACCATTTTCATCACCATTATCATCGTTACCATCACCACTACAACTATCAAAAAGAACAGCAAAAAGGAAAGAAAACATGATCAACAACATTAACACCGCCGCCATCAACTAGAATTATAAAAAATCAGATATTCATCTTACTCTAGAGAAAGTTATATGTTTGTTTAAGCTACAATGTACACTAATAAGTGCATGTAAGATTGTCGTTTGATATTCTTTTTGTACACCATAGAACACAAATTCTTTACCAATTGAAAGGAGCCATCCATAGACTTCTCAAAAATCCTGTAACTTACCTAAAGTACCACTACAAGGGAGTCTAAAGAGCTACTCACCGGGGTGTTGATGCACTGAGAGTTTTCCACACATCCGCCATTGTTGCCCTCTTCACATTCATTAATGTCTTGACAAACCTGAACAGAGATAGAATAGAAAATGTTTCTGTTGAACCTTCCGAAAAGCTTCATAATACATGCATATCTCTTTCTTCCTTATTGCCTCCACAGATAATATCAAACAGAATAGAATCATCACGCACATTCTATGGGTATGAAACAAAGACTGTTGATTCATTTCTATGATTTAAACACAGAGCTCATTTATTTACTAAAATAAGGAAAAAAAACAAGGACCCCCCACCCCCATCCCCACTAAAACAATCAAATAATCTACAGTTCTCACCAATACAACTGTACAGTGTTTTTTAGAAATCACAGATAAGTACAAATTTTTGATACTGTCGAATTAGGGTAAAGCTTGACAGAAGATCTTACAAAGTGCCCGTAGATACCGCAATTTGCTGACAAAACCGTGGGGCTGAACTTGGACAGCCTTACCCAAAAAGATGACTTGCTTTTATCCTGTACTTTTATTTTATTCTGGGATTGTCTCTAAGGTTTGTTCAAGTGACGCATGTAATGCCCGGCTGGTCTACCTGCAACAAGGAGCAGGCGGCTATTTTCAAACATTCTAGTGATTTTGCCTCTTTGGTTAAGCTGTTAAAACTTTAGCTGATGCGGGAACTGCGTCGGCCACATGACAACAGGTTTAACTAATGAACTTCTGAAAGAAGATATTAGCGGAGAGTCTAAAATAGTGAGACGTTTCACGGGGAGTTTTGCGTATGTGGGCCGCTATAATTAAGACGGTTGCCTCCTTCTATAAACCTAAGTAAAACTAAGTGTGAACATTGTTCAACCACATTAAAAAAACAAATAGAGTGAGCTCCCTCTATCAAAAGCACTTTGTGAAACGTCTCACTAAATCTATAGCTTCTGGTTTTTGCCAACATGTGGTAACCTGAGCTTAAAAAACGGGGTGGCTCTGGTCGTACCCTTGAGGAGAGGAGGTGGGCAGTGAGGGACTCACCTGCTTGACCCTCTTGGCGGCCTCTAAGCCAAGACCCTGCACGGGCGGACTGTAGTAGCCAGGCGGACAGGCGCTGCACGTGAAGCCTGGGGTCAGGTTCTGCACGTGAAGCCTGGGGTCAGGTTCTCACAGGTTGCCAGCCGGTCGCAGGGTCGGCTGATAGCACACTGGGAGAAAAGGATAGTACAATAAGATACAATTGCTTTAAAACAGCACTTTTCATTAATATATTTTCAAATATATTGAATTGCTGATGGAGAGCAAATTTAAAATTTACGGCTGTGTCTCTCTTGAACCTGGTTATAAAGAAAATTAAATATTGATGAGATGAAAAATACTGTAATGATAGAAGAAATAAAATGAGGATGAAGGTAGGGTGAGGGGAGGGTAAGAACAACAAGTTAAAAAACAAAAACAAAGGATAAACAAATTAACAAAAATGAAAATAGCAAGAAAAAAACATTTAACCCCTTTGTGGCACAAAGATTTAGTACTTTTGACTTTCACCGATCTACTCGAAGTATTCTCATTCAAAAGATAACTACTCGAAAAAAGTACCGCTGAATTCAAATCTTTTCCCACTTTTGCTCTATCACTAATCTTTTGTTTGGTATGACAAACAGAAATAATGAGGTGCCTAGAATGTCACACTCGTCTTTTGCCATTGCTACACTGTGTCTAACCACATTAAGGTCACTGGGCAGGAGGGTCTCAGGCTAGAAGACGAGACTAAGTGGTACTCGATCGAGTCCAACTTGGACATCCTCATCTTACTCACGCCTTCATATTGAGAAGGGAAGAGCCTCCACAGTGTCATACCTGCAACTGTCAATTGTTATTAAGCCATTTTCTGGTTGACTGTCCGCTTTTTATAGCGGGAAAGAAATCTGTATCTGGCTTTCAAACCCTTAGAGAGCATATTTAGTTATGTTAGTCTTCATCGCTTACTGCGGTATCTCAAGGACATTGGTGTGTATAAAAAATTGACTGAGATAATCCTACACATGGATCTTTGAAACTGCTGTATATGGCCTTAATTTTCAACCAATCTTTTTATGCACAATTATTATCATTTTACCTCTCAGAGAGATAGAGAGTCACCGCTGCTACTAGAATAATGTATTTACTGTCTTAGGTCGTCATGGGCACAATATAGCCGTTACCGTTCTGACGTGCCGTAAAAACAAACTCACTTTGCTATGCGGCAGGTGTGACGTACTAAGTACGGCACAGCAGCATATTGACACTTTCTGCTTAAAACAATTAAGAAAATCAATAATCAATAATAATATTGTTGTAAAGGAGCAGTTCAAAGATGACCTCGTTCAAATCGTCGCAGTGCGTGCCGTTGCCGGTGTAGCCAGTCGGGCACTGGCCACAGATGAAGCCGCTGTTGGTGTCCTCGCAGTTCACCCCCGGGAAGCAAGGCTTGGAGGCGCACGTGATGATCTGGGGCCGGCACCCGTCCCGCGTCCCGTCACCCACCATCCCTGGGGGACAGTTGCCGCAGCGGTAGCCTCCCCTCAGATCAGTGCATTGTACCCCTGGAGGGTAAGATTACAATATGTAAAATGAATGGTTTAAAGTGATGCTTTATTCTTATTCTTCAAAATAACAGGCGTTAGCGAAATGAATACAGTTTAAACAGTTTAGCATTTTGAGTCAAAGTATAGAATGTACCTCTAATATTGGGTATCGTTGCGACAATTCTTTTCGGACTTAAATTCCTGACTGAGAATGATATATTTTTACCAAAGAGCTTACATTTGTCCCCAAGCATAGACGCGGTGTAATTAAGTTGCCTGTTTTTTTTAAAGGCGCCCATGTAGTAAGTAGTAATGTTAACTCTTCTGCTATTTTTTGGCATCACAAGATCGTATAATTATTATGATGTATAAAAGCGAAATTTCTCTCCTTTGCTCTATGTTTCTTTCTCTCTCTCTCGCTCTCTCTCACTCTCTCTCTCTCTCCCCTTACTGGTTGGGTCGGTGTCAGTATAATGTGACCGGCTTAGACAGGAGTCATGGTATCCCCGCCCTGTTTCGTGTGTGGCAGCACATAAAATTGTCAGACGTCCGTCTTGGGGCCCGTCCACAATATAGCCTATATACCTTGACCTTACCTCTGAAGCAGGGTCTGTCCAAGCAGGTTGTGTGGCGCCTGCACGAGATGCCGTCCCCGTTGTATCCCATGGGGCAGGCGGCGCAGCGGAACCCTGCCTCTGTGTCCACACAGCGCACCCCGGGGAAGCAGGGGTTGGAGGAGCAGCGCACTGGAGCGCTCTGGTCATTCGCTGCGTGCAGTAAGTACGAGATTGAACCGCAACAACAAGAGCAACAACAACAACAACAACAACAATAACAATAACAACAACAACAATAACAACAACAGCAACAATAACAATAACAACAACAACAACAACAATAACAATAACAAATAACAAAAAAACAACTATATCATGCTCACGCCAATTCGAGAGGTGCGATGGTTCAATGATAGAGCGCGCGGCTTTTATTCGGAAGATTGGGGTTTCGAACCCAGCTCTGACCCCTGCTGAATGATTTGGTGTCAGAGCAAAAGAGAGAGAGGGAGAGAGAGAGAGAGAGAGAGAGAGAGAGAGAGAGAGAGAGAGAGAGAGAGAGCGAGAGAGATAGATAGAGAGAGATGAGATATTCACACAGACAGAGAGAGGCAAAGACAGAGAGACGGATAAACAGGAACAGAGAATGATCTGTACAATTTATGTGACTTCAATAAGTGTTTTTATATTAAAAAAAAGTCTAACATTAATGTTCTATGACGAAAATTTCAAAGATGCTTTTACAAATTCAATGAAAAACAAAAGCTAGGAAAAATGCAGTGTGCACTGCAACTAAAATAAAAACAACCCCCCTACCCCACCCCATAAAAAAACAACAACATCAACAAACAAACAACAACAACAACAACAAAAAGCAACAAAAACAACAAATAAAAAACAAAAAGCAAACGAACAACAAAAAAACCCCCCAAAAAACGACCCCCCCAAAGAAAAAACCCCAACAAAAAACAACAACAACAACAACACACACACACACACACACACACACACACACAAATACACCTCAAAACAAACAACTTACGATTTCGACACATATCGCAAGATGTGATGATCTCGCGAAGAGCTCTTGTTTCTTGAGTCTGCGCCAAGTAAAAACATCCATTAGACTCATCACATTTTTGTATTATACCTATGCTTTAAACAAAATGCAAGTTTGCGATTGTTTTCCCCCCTGTCCCAAATTACTCGCAAATCTTTGTAAATCACGCAATGTAAAAAAAAATTAATTGTGCAAAATTGACATCTTAACATTTATTATATAGTAAGGGCAATTCATTTGATTGACTCTCTTGTTTTTTTTTAACCAGTCTTACGGTTTCTTTCGTCTTCAGGATCCTTGTCCTTCTTTTCCGTTTCCCACAAAGGTCATGGGTGTCAGTCACGCATTGTACCAGCTATAACTTTCAGCTGATATTCAGGATAATTATTTTCGCAAGTGTGCTCTGAATGTCAAAACGTGATATTGCCTTGCAGAATGGGTGCATCTGTGTCAGTATAATGTGACCGGTTAAGATATGAGTCCAGGTCTCCCCGCACTGTCTCGTGTGTGGTAGCACGTACATTTGTCAAACGTTAGTCTTGGGGACCATTCATAGCCTAAATTGTACTGATGTTGGACGTTAAGACAGCAAATAAACAAACGGTTGCATCACCTTTCCAATGTAACAATTTATCGCCGGATATCATCGGTTTCATTAAATAACAACAATGGAGCCCTCTCACACCTGTTTTGTTTAATTTTTAATTAAGAAATTATATCAATTCGATTAAAAAACATTTTTACTTCATACTATATACATTAATCAGACAGTGATCTTCCTATCTTTTTCGGATAATTATCGTTAAATAGTTTTTAAAGTAACTTTTCTTAAAGATATAAATTATAATAACTTCATTAACAGTTCAGACCTCAGGTTGTTATAATCAATAATTGAATACGCATCCATGAAGATATTATTACCTCTCTACTTTATAACAACCTTAAACATGCAAAAAGCCGTGACATTTAAAAGTTTTTCTCAAGCTCTTACGAGGAATTGATAAAGAAACGGTAACTCCGTAAACATGCTGTTGAATACATTGGCAATTTTTTTAAATTAATGATTTTAACACAGCTGAACCTGTAATTTCATCTCGCTCCTCAGTTCCATCAAAGATCTCGTCAGCTCTCTCAGAGCAGCATTGAGAGGTGCCACAACAGCGCTGTCTGTTGACAAAATGTGATGGTGCGTTTGTATGAATATTTAAGACAAATATAAGTACAGACATAAACAGTAACCACAAAAGACGGTATACAGTGCTAAGAATTAAAGGATCAGGTTTGCAACCCACAGATTTCTCCCTCACCGCAGATCACTCTTGCAAACCCCTGCCAACCCGCCCCCCTGCCACTGCTACTGTTACTACCACTCTTACTACTACCACTCTTATTACTACTACTACTACTACTACTACTACTACTACTACTACTACTACTACTACTACTACTACTACTACTACTACTACTACTACTACTACTACTACTACTACTACTACTACTACTACTACTACTATCATTACTTCTTACCTGCCTTCCTACCTACTAACCTACATACATGTCTTTTACCAACCTTTTATATGTTTGCCGACCTACCTACTTTATAACAACTAAACCAACTGAAATAATAATGATATTGATGCTGATGATAATAACGGCAATTATGACGACCTATTTTCAACATAAGTGACGCACACGTAGATCTTGTTACCTCCCAAATTTTCAATCAAAATTAGTCATATATATATATATAAAACTAACCTGCGGCGATCCTTTCCGCTCTTGCAGTCTGAGCCCGGAGATCTGGCAAAGGGGGAGCAGCGCTAGAGGAATCTAAACTAATGGATTCCCACCACACGGTGTTCTCGCCCTTTGGCTTGGCGAGTGTCTCGTTTATCTGCGCATGTACTGTCCCGGTCCTGTAGGCAGAGAGTCTGGTCTTAGCCCACTCGGGAACTTCAATAGTGGGTGAAGGACTGGTGTTTGGACCGTCTCTTACGTTCCCACTGCATCCTTGCATCTCCAGCATGGTCTCAAGAGGGTTCCCTGCGTACCACAGGAAGTTTTTGTTTTTACGCTGCGGAAAGATACCAGCTATTATATACATTGTAGAGATTAGTTACTCCTTCCCCTCTCTTAAACGCTTTATTTTTTCATACATATAGACGAAAAAAAAAGTAACAACAACAGCAGCAACAGCAACAACAACAACAACAACAACAACAACAACAACAACAACAACAACAACGACGACAATAGAAACAACAAAAACAAAACAAGCAACAACATGAACTTTGCTGATGTAAATTCAAAGTGTGATAACCAGAATAGTTGAAATAACCAATGTTTCCCTTTTATATTACTATTACAACTATCAAGTAAAAAGCGACAGTGCTTCTCTGCTGAAATAATGTGTAAAACGTAAACCAAATGAATCATGCAACTATATATTAAGCCAGTTGGTAGCGTTTGATCACTTGCTTTTACTAGATACAAGAAAACCGACTACCAGGTGGCTCAGTTGGGTTTTGACGTTGAGCTTGAGTTTTGTGCTTAGTAACTAATATAAGTAGTATATAAGCTATATTAAGGACAGGCCAAAGATTAACTTATGAAAGTTTTAAGTGCTGTCACACAAAGAGAGTGTGGGGATATCGTGACTCCTGTCTCAGACGTTCACATACTGACACCAACATTGCCAGTGGGGGACGAAACCAATACTAAATATACACCGATCGTGGTTTTCGAACGAAGGACCTACCGACTCGGAGACCAACTTCTTCCTATAACCCCAGTTCGCCCACCCCAACCCCCAGGTGGCCCAGTCTTAAAAATTAACCACCTTACCGTTTTAATGTTCTCAGCGCCGAAGATGCTTCTTAGCGGAATCTCCGTCTGGTCCAGTCCCATGTTGATGCAGTTCACGTACAGTTCGATGCTGTTTCCATCGAGGTGCAGTTTAGAGAAAACCAGAAGGATGTGCACCCTTTGCCCCTGTATGAAGGTCGGGGTGGGGAATCCCAAGTGATAGTCGTGGCCGTTCACATCAGTGATTTTTATGGTGACTGTGGAACGTTTTATACATACATAGATATAATGCAGGAAATGTGATTGGACGCTAAACTGAAAGGTTATATATTTGGTTTAAAAATAAAAGAAAAGGAACCAACGAATAAAAAGCATGGAACCATTGAAAAGACATATCCCTTTTCGCTTTTTTGAAAGCAAAGAGAAGATGCGGGCAGAAAAATGTTCTGTTATTAAGTTTTGCATTATACATCTATTAAACGAAATTGATTTTTCAAAATATCTTATTTAAAAAATTACAAAAACTATCAGAGAGGGGAAAGATGGAAACAATGAGAATGGTTTACAAGTGGGCGTCGGGATAGATTAACCAATTTGTCATCTGGACGTAAGAGCAAGAGATCAATGGTTCAAATCTAAACTGACGCTCCCGACTAAAATAGGATATTTTTTGGGAAACCATAATAACGTTATCCGCAAACTGTCAGCGTCACCACATACGACGGTAGCAAAGACTTTTTGTAAAAAATGACAGAACTTGATGATTGTGGGGTTTTAGAACCATCGGCTGCGCATCGTGCATGCGTTTTGCCTTTTTTCTCTAGGAGATATAAAACTACCTAAAGACTACATACTTTGCGGCTGCCTAAAGTCCACGGCCATCTGGAAGCGAGCCCTGGACCTCCCGTCCACGGTCTGGAAGACGCGAACCACGGCTAATTGCCGCTTGCTCGGGCGCCCTGGGGTCCGGAACGAGCCTTTCAGAAAGACCTGGTCGTTCCGCAGAAACGCCTCTTTCTCGTCCTTGATTTGTTCTGAGGTAGAGAGATTGGTATATTGAAAGATAGATAGATAGGTAGATAGATAAATAGACAAATCGATAGGTTGATGGTTAGCGAGTTAGATGGTTAGACAGAGACACAGAGAGAAAGAGAGTGATACTAGAGAGGGGGAGGTATAGACAGAGAGAGAAGGAGATATAGAGGGAGACAGAGAGAAAAAAAATTACTGAGCAGTTTAAAAACCAATAAAAGGTACAGTCAATATCACATCTTAGTGAGTGTATAACCGACGAACCCAAGTGCTCCGTTCGTTTACTACAAAAATAGTAGCATCGTATTCCTACATCCTATTAAATGTTAGGCATGTATAAAGTGAAAACTGTTTCACACATATTAAGAAGTCAATTTGTGAAAATTCCCCCTTTCCCATTGAGCCCTCCACATATAACTTTGTTTTCCAGAGTAAAGATTGAGAATAATTTTACATGGCTCTGTCCAGGTTTTACTTTCAATATTTGGCTTAGTACCATTAGGCTAAGGGTGAAAAGATATTTACAAAAAAAAAATGAAATAAAATCTACCTTTAACCAAAGACAGTTTTATTTATTAAGACAAGTAAACTGTAGTTCAAAAAGAAATGTATGCATTTCAAATAAAACAAAGCAAAACATTTTTTTAAAACAAAACCAAAACAAAAAAGCTAAAATTGTATAAAAGTCATTAATCTTTATTACTGCATCTTTTCCTTTAAAGCAGTGGATATAAAAGCAAAGACATCCTTCTGAAATTTCGGCACTGTTTTGGCATCACTTTCATGTGGGAGAAAATACAAAGATCTATTAGATGATCTGACTAGACGTGTCTTAGTATTCAATAACGTTTCTATAAATAATATTTCATAAACGAATACCTATATACTTTTCTTTTTTAACAAAAGGAAATAATGAAAGTTAGACATTGTTACAGTACAAAAATTATAAGAGTAAAATAGTCGTCATTAATGCAATAATAATTCTTCTGTTAAACATTGCTCAATACGTTGAATTTGAGCAGGGATACTAAAGAAAAAGAACTTACTGCTTCAGCAATCTAAGTTCTCGACACATGCACACACGTAATATTTAAAAGAAAACGGGAAAATAAATAGCTCTTACTCACCGCCATTACTCCAAGTCAGGCTGAACCCCAAAGTCAAGAGAATCGCACAAAAACTTGTCACAGATTTCATCGCCTCGAATAATGAGCCTACTATTTCACCTCTGCAACACAATGTATGAAGATAGCGTAAATATTGGCCAGGAATATCAAAACTAAGATCATAAGATTAACCACTTCTTACAGTTAATTTTTAAAAATACAATTATATCAAATTAAAAAAGGACGTTGGTAGAAAAAAAAGAAAACAAATGGAAACTTTTGAAAATGAATAAGAAGTTTTGTACTAAAACACATTAAAGGCATGTATGCTTAAATTAAAAAAAAATAATAATATCACTGTTTTGCATGACAAATCGAACTGAAACGTGAGAATAAGTCCTTTAAAACTCGCTTGTATAATCACTTGTAAAAATAATTTTATTTAAATCACAACTAGATAAAATATGATAGCGTTTAAACAGCTTTTATTAAAATGATTACAAGACTATCTGAAATTAATGATGAAAAAATATACATGCCGTTTTAGTTTATGATTATAAAACATACCTTTCTAGAAACTCCCGCGCGGTTCTATTCTCTTCCTTCTACCATACATTTATTTGTCTTTCGCAAAATACGTTCTCATGAAGGAAGAGCTCGCAAAGATTATGGTTCAACTGGAGGTATCAAATTCTCTGTCAGATCCTGTTAAGTTCTGCGGATTTCTGGTGGTATTGTTCTCTCGCCAATAGGTGGGCGGGTCTATGCTAAGTCACCAGGGAGCACTTGCAGCTACTGAAGGGCAGCTCTGATGCACCATTCTGAGAACTTCGTGGCATTCTGGTGGCATTGAGGCGTCTCGGCATATGGACTGCATTTATGAATGGGAGAGGAAGGAAGGGGAGCAGGAGGGGGCCATCTGCCTCGAGAATGTCGCTTTTAGCTTAGGGGGTACTCACGCTGTATAAGGAGGGAGGAAAACAGGAGTGAGGATTTGGGGGCTTATAGCACGGCCATGGGGGCATGATAATTATGAGTAAAGAAAAAGATAGACAGTACACAAAAGTTTTAAAGTTAAAGAGAGATGGACAGAGATAATAACAGAGACAGAGACAGACGGACAAGCAGACAGAGAGAGGCAGAGAGAGACATAGAGAGAGAGAGAGATGGAGAGAGAGAGAGAAGAGAACAAGAGAGAGGGGCAAGCAGAAAGAAAGAGTAGAGAGAGAGAGAGAGAGAGAGAGAGAGAGAGAGAGAGGCAGAGGGAGAGAGCCAGTAAGAGATGTGAATAAAAAGGAAAGAGCTAAATTCAGGGATAGAAGAATATATTAATATTTAAAGAGGGCACATGAGTGAGACAGGTTGAGAAAGATATATACACAGACAAATATTATACACCTATTTATTCTCCCACTAAGATTAACAAAAAATTTTAAAAAATATAGAAACTTTGGTGCAATGTAATGTGAATGAATAAGAATTATATTATTTTGAATGCTAGATTCCAAATGTTTAATACTTTAGGAGTTTCCAGAGAAATCTACCATACCGCACATTTGTAACTGAGAAGCATTGGATTATTTAAGAAGGCATGAGGAAATGCGGAAGCAATAGCGCACATCAGTCATAGGGTTGAGTTTGACATATTAGGCTTACATCAGATGACGCTAGTTTTAGGAATACACGTTTCAAAGTCTAATGCCAAAGATTGTACTCTTCACGCCGCTGAAGAGCTTAACCAATCATGCCATTCTATTATGACTGTTCAAGAGAAAACAAAAATTCTTGTTTTCCCACCCAATCTATCTATTCTATTTATACAATCAACGTATGCTATATATATTCCTTTAGAAAAAGAACATCTAGATGTATAGGGCTACGTGTAATTTCTTCTCCTTTTTATCTTGCCTCCTGTTTTTAAAAAAAAAATGTCCATAATCATGTTTGAGTTCCCAAAATTAGAAGCAAACATTAAGACTGTTGTAAAAAGCTCAGCTTTCGTTTATCGTACTGCATGCGCGAAAGTGGACGAGAGTGAGAGGGTGTAAGAGCTGTTACGGTTGATTCGTGAGGATACGCTCTTCTAATTGGCGGTACGTAATGAATAAACATTAGCCTGGGTAACCGGTCCGGACGATGCTTGCGGCCGCCAATCTGGATTTCATTATCGCCTTTACGAGAGAGTACGAGGGTACCATGTCTTCAGTTTCAGATGGTCACATTATACTGGCATGACAATTGGGGGGCAAAATCGGGTAGGTAAATATTTGGTCGACCGTGTGTTTTCACCAACGGGGACCATTGGAGATCAATGCTCTGCAACTTGACCAAACAGATCAGAGTTTGTAGACAACAACAACAACAACAACTTCTACCTGTACTTTTTCAATAGCAACGACAACAATAAGAACAACAACAACAACAACAACAACAACAACAACAACAACAACAACAACAACAACAACAACAACAACGTCAATAACAACAAGAAAGGGAAAAACACCAAGAACAAATCCACGATTCATAAATAAGAAAAATTAAGGTCTTTTTACAGACTTTCTATATTGAAGAGGAGAAAAAAACCAAACTTATTTGTAATTGGTGCTATTTCTTAGGTATAACTACACTTTCTTTTCATTGGAAATATTCTGATAAAGCTTAGAAACATCTTTTTAGTACAAGGACAGACTGAACAGAATCAGATGGGTGAATGATGTTATGAAGACAACATGAACAAATTAGCCGCTTTGCCCAAAAACAGTTGATTTTCGTAATTTTGAGCATTTGTTTACATGGACTACACTGTCTTCTGTTTTAGTGCGTTTGAGGAAAAGAACAAGAATTAACACGTACATTGTGGAAATGTCAAAACCTCTAAAAGATGGCCCAAAGATCGGCAAAAATAATGTAAGGCTGTGCGGGAAAACAGTTAACTGTAACGGAACATCTAAAACGAATCAGAAGAATGCCAATGTTCTTGGCGTCTGAAAATATAAAAGAGTCTGAAGATCCGAAAGGTCGCCATTTTCCCATAACCACAACGCAATGGAAACCATATTGGATTACCACGTATCCGTTTTCATATTTTCCCATAATACCTATATTTTTTTAAATTGGGATTTTTTGTTACAGTATATTATAATGAACTACATAAAGAATTTTATTTTGATAATAATAAT